>BPLR01014798.1:0-22002 GCA_021605095.1 Caerostris extrusa | reverse complement strand
TTATTATTCATGTAAACTAAATATATTATTTATTCTTATAAGAATAAGAATGAAGTGTTAAAAAAGAAATGAAGTATCAAAACATACAAACAATAAAAAAAAAAGAACATTTCTATTTGCAGCTGCTTTTGTTATGATTAGCCTTGCTTTCTGTTTTTGTTTCACTTAAACATCTGCTTATTATTACCAGATATTGTGGAAATAAAAGCTTGATTAAAGTTGATCCCAGTGAAGCTATTCTCTCAAAATATATATAGCTCTAGCTTTTTACCTTCAGATGTAAGGTAATAATTTAAAGAATGTACTTGTAAATAATAATGTAATTAGATGTATATACATATTTACTGAATTAATAAAATTTAATAATTACTTATTTTTAATTTTGAAAAATTCTTTGCCAAATTTACGCTTAATGAAAAATACAATGCAGATATTTTTTAAATTTACAATCTGATTTTATTGATATTTCAATTATTTTTCATTCCTATTTTTGTAATTCAAAAGGCTATTTAAAAATTAATTATTTGTACTTGCTAAGATGCTACATATTTTAGCGCTTCAGATATATGTTTAGTAATATCATATGTTTGTTTTAATTGTTAAAAGTATTACAATTGTAATTGTTTTTAAATGCAATTTTTTTAAATTAAAATATAGTACTAAAATAAAATTGCTTTTCTGTTTTTATGAAATAAGACTATCACATAGACCCATTGATAATAAGCTTTACAGGATAATTGCACAAATATCTTAAAACTACCTTAAAATACATCATTAAGAAAAGTGAACTAATAATTCATTCTTTCTAAATTTTTATAAAACGTTTGCCCATTGAAAGTTATACATATAACAATTTAAAAACATAATAATAAATGCAAATTTCAAATTTTACTTAAAAATTGGTGAACATGTTTAGTTTTTGATGATCAGAAAACGTTCTATGAAGAACATGACAAATTTTAAACATATTAATTTATTTTTCATATGTCTAGTTTTAAGAATATATATTATAAATTTATATTAATTTAAAACAAGCAAAAAAGAAATAAATTTATATTTAAAAGCATATTAAAAAAGATGCTTGCTATAAATAATTTGCTTAATTATTAAAATTCTAATATTTAACTATTTTTTATTTTGATAACTTCTTTTACTTTTATGTTAATTAAAAGTATTATAAAAATATTTTCCATTTATTAACCTGCTTCTGTTAATTTTTAATATTTTATTCCTATTTTGTATTTCATGGGATTATTTAAGAAATAATTTGTAAATTGTACTTGTTACAATGAAGAAATTAGCATTTTTAATAGTATAATATTTAAAGTATTAAAAATAAACTATACACAAAGGATATCAATTTTGTGCCCCTCCTGTTTTAACATGATTATGTTAATATAGGATTTATTTATCTTAATAAAAGCATATTTATTATACATTAAACAAAATATTTATTTATCTGAAAATAAAACATACATAAACTAAATGTACTATTGTGTAATGCTTTCTGTAATGTACTACTATTCTTTACTTAAGAAAAACAATATTTAACAAGAAATACATTTTTATTCATTTTCATCCTTAATATTAGTTACTTTTAAAGATTTGGCTTATCTTTATACTTATTTGCCGTATTTTTTGATTACAACTTTCTGTTCCATTTTTTGTAATTTTTTTTCTTTTTTTATCAGAATTTTTTGTAATGATGAAAAAGTTAATAATTTTTTATTATATAAAATCTTTCTGTTATCTGCAAATTAAAAGTTAAGTAGTAATATATAAATGAATCATTAAAATTTCTATTTTTCTTACATACTTCATGTGAAATTATTAATTTATTTTATACACTTTAATAATAAATTGCACATATAAATAAATTGACTACAATATGCTTCCTAATAAATGTGTTTGTTTTGTTTGAACATTGTTCTTTATATAAAGAAATGGCATATTGTCAAAATCAATTTTAACATTTTCATCATTAATATGTAAAGGTTTTAAAAAATTTAAAGTAATCTGTTTATTCCCCTTTTTTGGTCATATTTTTAGTTTTCTATTCCATTTCTTACAGAATAAATTGAAAAAAATATCATATATTTAAATATATATTAAACAATTTAATTTTTTTCTCTTATTTTTAATTTATCCTAGCGTGCTTTTATTTGCTTAATTGTTATTATTCTTAACACATATATAAAATAAACTTAAATTTATTAAACTTCCTATTACATAGTCATTCAGTAAGACATTTCAGGCGTTCATTAAAAATTTTATAGATTCTTTTCCTTCATATGGCATTCTTTTTTTCTTTTTGTCAACCTTAATAAAAAATACTGACTATAAATACTTAAATACATTATTATGTGTAATTGAGATAACTTTATCCTTAATAATAATAAAATAAATAAATTCAACAAATGTCGATGAGCAAACATGAAAAGATAAATCTAATATCTTAATAAATTATATATCCTTTTCTTTAATTGTACATTTAAAATTTTCTAAATTTATCTTTAAAAATGATAATTTTTTTATTTGTGATTAATATTCCAAAAAAATAATAATTATCTGTACAATAATTCTACTTATTACATTCACATTTGTTTTATCGTATACTGTATGTATGTATTCAAGTTTATTTCATTGAATTTCAGTTACAAAATTATATGTATTACCTCAATTTATAAGTCTTAAAACCTTAAATTTAAAAATAATAAAAAATAATAATAATAACCAAATAAATATTCTCAAGCTTCATTTCATTTCGCTACACTCTTTAAACAATGTCATGATACTTTCAATTAATTCAGGTATTTTAAATGTCTTTCAGATTTGTTATACATTACAAGCAATGTTCATTTTAAAGAATACTGCTCCATATAATCTGAATTGTTTAAATGCATGAAAATAGCACAAAATTATATGTAAATAATAAGTAATTTAATCAAAATTTTACGAAGTTGCACAGAAATAAATCTGTAAAATACATACATATTTTTAATAAATAATTAGATTGCCATTTATTTTGTATTGACATCTTTTAGTAAAAATCTTGCTGTTAGTAAACAAGTACTTTTTGGCAAATGAATTTTTGGTGGTACCTTAGGGTTGGGTTGGGTACCTTAGCTCAATCTACTATGTCAAGAAAATAAATGTATAAACAGTGATTATATCATTCAATATACCATTCTGAAATTGATACATATTTTTATTCTTGAAGGCCTGTTAAGGGAATGTAATTTGGAGCAAAAACAATCAAATTGTGAAAAAAATTTTTCACTTGTCATTATCTTTATTATAAAAAAAAAGGGGGGGGATTCACTCAGAGGTAAATTGAACACAAATTTATTTTATACAACTTAAAATTTAAATATGTATGAATAATCCAAATGTTCTTGAATATTTAATATTATTCAGAGGGAAATATTCTTTGCAACAAATAAATCTTAATATTTATAAATCAATATGCAATGAAAAAAAAATAATTTTGTAGTAGTTAAAATTATTTGTTCATAAAATGGAAATTTGTAGCTAGTTAACAATTATGATGCGACTCAAACAAATCAATAGATGTAAAACTCCTAAAATGTTGTATGAATGCATTAAACAGAAAAAAAAACTATTTAAAAGAAAATTAAAAGGATAAAAACAGATATAATAACAGACCATAATTTACGTCATAAAAACAATTATGTGCGATGCAATTAAAAGAAAAAGTGTTGTTTTGAAGGATTTAAATTCATGGCGCCCTTCCTCAAACAAATTTTTGAAAAATTTTTATTTGTTATATTTATTTTAAATCTGGTATAATTATTGAACATTATTGAATACCTACAAATGATTAAAAATAAATAAATCAACGTCAGCAAAATAATTTGAGCTGCAGCTTTCTTTCTGGTTCTAGGTTATTGTGTACTATTATTTTTATGGGACATGCTGTACTTTTGTAAGCATATTTACTTTGAATGTGTGCACCTTATTATGAATCTAAAATAATTTACATTGCTTACTAAACAGTTTACATTGTTTTTCATGTTTGTTTCCTTGAATGTTGCACTTTTTTCAAATAAATGCATCTTGCAATAAGACAAATAAGATTGTGCCTGAGTATATATCTCTAACTGAACATAAAAAACAAACTTAACATTTGATTCAACTGCAGTTCTACACAGAGGCTATTTTTAGCATCATAAAAATCAAATTTGCTGATTGGACTGTCATCTCTTAATTTAATTATGTTATATAATGTTTTGTTCATGGAGGCAGAGATTTTATCGTAGGATAATTCCAGCCATGCTCAAAAAATAGAGGTACAAGTTGAAAAAATTATCTATGCCAAATTACTTAGCTTTAACTTCATATATAAATACTTAGGTAAATCACAGAAGTGATAATTTAAATGAAAAAATTTTACCAAAATTTACATATCATGTTTTTTTAAACTTATATACATAAAATATATTATCAATTATTTTTCACCATATTGTTCATCTTATTGTTACTGTAAAAGCAGATATATATATATATTTTTTGTATTAAACCTTAAGAAATTCCTTATGCAATATACCATTACTTCTTAGTTATATTTATGACAGAATAATATAATATGACTTTTATTCTTTGTCTTGGTATACAACTAATTAAAGCAGGTAGCATATTTTCGTGAATGGTGTTGTTAGAAAAATGTTATTTCCGAGAAAAATAAAAATACAAGGTAGTTAGACCATTTTTGATTGTACTGCACAAAGTAGTAAGTCTCTAAATATAACAACGATTGACTTGAAAAACAAAACTAAATATATTAATTACGTTAAACTTTATATTAATAATAAATATGAAAAATATAATTAACTAAATACATTAATTTTAGGAATTTTCTCTTTGGTAATATACACTTTTTGTAGATTAACCAAATTCGATTTCTAGAATCGAGGCGCTACGATCGAGTTCTGGAATATATCGAGTTCCCTGTTTCTTTATATTATTTGAAAAAGATCAAGCGAATTAAATGTGGTTAATGAGTTCAATAATAAATGTTGTTCACTGAGTTTTTATCTATAAATACGGTTATATTTAAAGTTGTGAGAAATAACGTCCACTAAAACTAAGCAATTTAATGACTTACAGCAGCGAAACTTAAATTTAGCGTACTTACAATCGTTCAAGATTTTTTTCGTTAGTAGACATTTTGAAAAAAGTTTATTTAATAGTGTTTTGTTTCATATATTTAGCAAATTTATAGCAAATTTTTCTTTTCCAAATTTCTTACAAATATGGAAAAAAAAATTTAATTTGCTTTATATTTTAGTTTTTTATAATACCATTTTACGTAAATAGTACGATATCTTGAGTATGCAATAATATATATTGCATGTAAATTCCATTTAAAAATTGCATTAATTGATAAAAACGATCGTTGATGAAAATTGTTATTGAAATATTCACTCTTCTGTGTTATGTTCATTGATTTACCACTTTGTAAGATTTTTAAATAAATCTGACTATATATAGCTTACCATATCCTGAAATTGTAGCGTGGTGCCGAGAATCTCTGATGGCTGTGTGTTGTCCGCTTAAAAACGGCAATGTTCAAGTGTCCGTTCGTGTATTCGAATGGCAATGAAATATATACAAGTGTGGAAGTATGGTTCGCGCCTCATAAAAAAAAAAAAAAAAAAATTAAAAAATGTAAAATCTCGTACGTCTGTACGTGTAATAAGACAGCATAGAGGTACTTGGACTACGCTTTTTTTTTTTGGTAAGGTTTTTAAATTAACATATTTTTGTTAATTTTCAATTTTATTAATCATATTTTTTGTTAGCAATATGTCGCAAGGGAACCATCGTTTTAATCTACAGGAAAAAAAAAAAAAAAAGAGGACAATCTAATAAAATCAGAGGAATGTTGTTTGGTAGGAGAAAAGTTGCCATCTACTATAAAATATTGTCCTAGGTATAACAAACTTTTAGTTATTGTACTACGCTTATTTATGAAGCATAATTTTAATATTTTTATTGAACAATAGCTATTAATAATAATACTTTTATAGGACATTCATGTGTATTTGCAATCTTTAACATTTTCCTTTGATATCACAATATCCTCCAAAACTGAATATATTTAATTATGTTAATAACTCATTATATTAATAATAATTATGTTAATTTAATTAACTAATTACATTAATTTTAGAAATTTTCTGTTTGATACCATACACTTTTTGTAGATTGACCCAAATTCGATTTCTAGAATAGAGGAGCTACAATCGTTCTACGAAATTTAACGAGTTTCCAGTTTTTTTTACAATATTTGAAAAGAAAAATGAATTAAATGTGGTTAATGAGTTCAATTATAAATGTTGTTCACTGAGTTTTATCTATAAATACTGTTATATTTAAAGTTGTGAGAAATAACGTTCATTAAAACTAAACAATTTAATGACTTATGATAGTGAAACTTAAATTTAGCATACTTACAATAATTTTATAAGATTTGATGTTTAAGATATTTTGAAAAAAACTTTGATAATTCTATGATATGAAACACGATTAAACAAATTTCATATCAGTTAAATATTTATTTAATGGAGCCTTCTTTAAATTTTAACTTTCTATAATACAATTTTATGTAAATCTGAGGACACCTTCATAGTACAAGAAAATATATTATATCTAAATTTCAATTAAAAACATATTAATCGATAGAAACATCCACTGATAAAAACGGCTATTGAAATATTCAATGTTTGCTGATTTACCACTTTGTTAGATATTATAATAAAACTAAGTATGGAAAAAAATGAGTTTAATAATTTCTTGTTGAATAATTCTTTATCACCATACATAATTTTTCTACCTCCTTACGTAATTTTTTTAATTTCAGAAAATTGTGGAATTTTTCTGTACAACAAATAATTTTTATTTGTCGCTTTTTTTTTTAATATATATCTCTTTAAATATCCCAATTTTAAAATAATTTTATTTTCAATAAACATTTACAAAGTAGACACAGTTTGATTTAAAACATTGGAGCAATTTTTTCCCCCTCATTTATTACTTGAATTGAATTTCGTAAGATTAATCACTTTCCATAGAAAATATATCATTTTGTTTATACCTAGAAATAAACTTGTCAAAATTAATATTGATTTAAAAACATATTAATGACATTATTTACCTATACGTAATTGTTCATGACATATTCCTACTTTTATTATACTTTTTCGATTTCATTTTACTAAAATGAGATACTTGTAATTGTATAATGTGTAGACAATAAACCAAATCCTAACGCACTCTAATACAATTTTAATTCACACCCAGAAAAAATTTTCTGAGTTTTTAAATATTGAAATAAAAATGCGGTCTAAAAGAATTTTTTTTTTTTGTTTACGTGTATAAATATACTTTTCAATTAGTTAAAAAGTGGTAAAAAAGGAATTTGTATATAATTTTTTTATAATTACTTTTGCATTATTAGTGTATAATAATATGCTAATGTCTTCTTTCATAATGTTATGCTTAGAAATACAAATTAATTCTTGGTTCATTCAGATTTTATTTAAAGTGTTTTTGGCAGATTTCATTACTGCAATTGAGACTTTGACGTTAGATATCAATAAAAAGCAACTCAAGGATAGATCTGCAAAATTTAAATGTTCCAATAGTTTTATTTATTAAGTAATCATGTATGTGTGTATCTTTTTTTTTTTTTTTTTTTGGAAGGTACACATTTATTTCCACTATAGTAACGCGGTTAAATATGTTCTCCTTGGTGCACTGGAAATATGAGCTGAAATTGTATTAGTATTTTTATATTTGATTTATTCATTTCCTTTCCAGTGTTGACATATTAATTTAAAGTAATTATAATATTGAATGTTTTGTTCTGAATTTAATTATGTCTCTTTTTGTGTTCTGAATATAAATTATGTATTTTCCAACAATTCTTATAAATAATAACTATAAAAAAAAGTACGATTACCACAGTAACTATAAATTTCTCCTTACGTTCTTTGACAGCAGCAAAGTAGAAAAGGAAACTGTTTTTGTGGTGGCGATTCCTTTCTTGTGCTTTGGTGGTGATGATGATTTGGCATGGTGTACAGCCGCTGGCTTCTAACTTGGAAACACTTTAGAAGAGGAGCAAATACAATGCATGAAGCAGCAGCAAAGTAGACAAAAGGAAAAAAGGAACAAATAAACAATAAATTAGATTTTTATTACATTATATATATATATATATATATATATATATAAAATATATATATATATAATGTAATAAAAATAAATATATATATATATATAATAATAAAAAATGTTAAGTTCTTAAAAGAAAGAAATATTGATAATAAAATAGAAGAATAAGAAATAAAAAAGCAAAATCCAAAAAGAGAATAAAATAATTACAGCGAGTAGAAAACGAAACGCGTAAGTAAAAGAATAAATACAGTTAACATTAAAATCGTAGTCGACTTCGTGCCAGAGGTACTGTTCCAATCTATTCATGTGTTTTCGCTATCGAATTCACAATCCGATAGAAAGTAGTTGTCACGAATCAAAATCGTATCACTGTAGTCGTAACTGTTTCACATGTTTCTTGTGCTCAAAACTCAAAATACCTTCAACCAAAATTTCATTCAATTTCTGTGGATGATAGGATTGCTATTGACTCATACATCGAGAAACTTTTTATTGCCAACTGTATATATATATATAACCAATTTTCTCTTCTAAATTAAGAAGTAGATATTTATTTTCATTTTTTTTTCTAATGGCTTTATCATTAACATAAATTATTATTGTAATAGTAAATTATTGTTGTCTTAAGCTATAGTTCTAAATGTCATCTTGATAGTTTTAACTTAGGTGTTTATGATAAAATTCATGTCTTTTCAAATTCCTTATTAATTTTTATTAATTCCATATTAATTATCTTTGATTGAGTTATTGATTTAAATATTCATTAATGTTTTTTTTTTTTTACAAAGGAAACTTTTATTTATTATATATCTTTGAATGAGAGACCTTTTAAACTACGTCTTTTGACTTTTTAATAAAATACGTTGAATTTCAATTTTTCAATTTCAAATTTTGAATTCAAGTCCCTCACAGAAAGAATTTTGGATCAGGTCCGTTCGACCATTTTTAATAATACATTTCATATTCTTTTACAGTTTCTTTTGAATAAATATACGAGTTGTAAAATTTATAATAAATTCTTATTAATGCAGTAATAGTACTATGATTTTTAGTTAAAAATTGTGAATTGCATAGAAATACGATGGCAATTAACAACCTATGTTTATTTATTTACGTTCCCTGCAAAAGTATCCGAATGACTGAGATTAAGTAAAATGAATCATAAACATATATATACAATGGAACGAAGCTTTTATGTAAATCTAATATCGTTGAGAATACTTATTTTTTTTTCTGTAAAATATCCATTCACAAAACAGCTTTTTCTATTACCGAGGGCGCTGCGATTGTTTTAAGGAGCATTATTCTTTTACAATATTTGAAAAATAGAATATGAATTGTATGGTTAAATGACTTTCTTCTAACCGTTTTAAAATTTATTAGAAATTATGTTTAATAAAACTAAAAATTGACAACATATGGTAGTAAAACTTTATTATAACAAATTTTCAATATGTAACAATTTTTTTTCTATATTCAGTTTGATGCATATTTAGATGTCATTTAATATCATGTCATATTTTGATGTTTGATATCATTTAATCTTTTTTTTTTTATAGCTTTTAGTAAATTTCTTATCAAACTTTTACAAAAGATTGAAGTTTTAAAATTTTAAGTTTGTATAACACCCTTTTTCAAATATTCAAAACTCCTCGATTTTATAATATATCATGGATATATCCTGTTGAATATATTTTTAGGAGTATATATCATGTTGAAATTCCATTAAAAAAATATAATAATGCATTAAAGATCCATTTAAAAACGTTATTGAATATTCACTGCTTTAAGTGATGTATTTGGTTTTACCACTTTAATAGATTATTTCCTTAATGTCCCTATATATACATTACCTTATTGTAGATGGCGCTGCGAAACTCTGGGGGCTGTGTTTCGTCGGCTTAGAGCGGCGATGTTAACGTGTCCGTTCGTGTACTCGAATGGCAATAGAAAAGATGTAGTTTATCAGTATCTGAACCTTCTGCATTCAAATATATATATGCACACAAAATTATATACACGTATAAGTGTAAAATACAGCACAAAGGTATTTCATTTTGTTTAATATTAATTAAAATTTGAGTAAATATTTCAGTAAAATTAAATTGAAATTTTTTTTGTGTGAGGAATATGACACTCGTGAAAAACTTTTATTGCACAGGGAAACAAAAGATATTCTAGTAAATTAAAAGGATGTTTCGGGGTAGTGAAAAGGGTAGGGGTTTCTATAAAAATTTCTATTTACAGTTTATAGATTATAACTGCGATTTCTTTAACGAGGGCGCTACGATCGTTTTAAGGAACATGGACATGAGTATCCTTTTACAATATTTTACTGTAATATGAAATATATTGTTATAAGAGTTTCTTCTAACTGTATTAAATCTTTTTGGAAAACATGTGCAATAAAAGTAAAAAATTAGCAACACATAATAGTAAAACTTTAATTTAACATATTTCCTATATTTCCCGGCTTTTTTCTTCACATTTTTACTTTGATAGATATTTTGATGTAAAATTATTTAATCGAGTTTTGTTTTATAGCTTTAGCAAATTTCTTATCAAGTAAACATTTACTTAACAGTACTTGTTTTAAAATTTTAACTTTGGATAATCCCTTTTTACGAATATTCAAACTCCTCGATTATACATTGATATATATCATATTAAAATTCCATTAAAATATATTGTTAGATAAAAAGATCTATTTAAAAAAATGTTTATTCGCTGCTTTCAACGGTGAATTTAGATTTACCACTTTTTTATATTATTTTAATAATGTCACTATATATACCTTATTGTGATATTTCAGCGTGGCGCTGAGAATCACTGGGGGCTGTGTGTCGTTCGCTTTCAGCGGCAATGTTAAAGTGTCTGTTCGTGTATTCGAATGGCAATAACAAAATGTAATGCTTCATTCAGCAGCCAGCCAGAAAACACCTTTTGGGATTCTAAAAGAAAAGAAAAAAAAAACGATATAAAAAAATAAATACGCGTGTACGTGTAAAATACAGCACAAAGATATTCGACCCCGCTTTTAGATTCATTTTTAATTTAATTTTCAGTTTTATTAAGCTGACAATTTTTATATGGAATATGACTCCCGTAAACCACCGCTTTATTGCACAGGGAAACAAATGATTTTCTAATAAAGTACAGGGATATTTTGTGGTAGGGGCACAAGTTGTTAAATATAGTGTCATAGGAATAGCAAGCAGTTAGTTATTGTAATTAATTTATTTACAATATATTCTTCTTGAACGCGATAGGTTTGTTCATAGACATTTTATATTACTATATATAAAATTAACGTTGAATACAAACATTTATATTTTAAGCATTCAAAATGTTGTTTTTAAATGTAAGTGTATGCATTAATGGGAAATGTTAGTATTCACTCCACTCTTTATTCATTTGGCTAAAATAAATGAAACACATTATCAACAACATCTACACCATGTGCGCAAATAAAAACAAATGCGACGAACGAAAAGTAAGAAAAGTCCCTCTATACCTACATTGTTTGAATGATGTTGTGTGTCTTGCTATTGAAATTGGTTTCTTAACATTTGATTTCAACATTAATTCACAGAATTTTTGTAAAAATATAAATTGTTTTCATAAAGGTGTCAGGAGTCAATTTTTTATACGAACTCATGACTCCTTCAAGAATATTCGACTCCACACCTCTGGTCAAGAGCTGTCTTTTATCAATTTGATTCAAATTTATGTTATGTGTAGATATCATAAAAATAGAATTCTAATTGGCCACAGTATTCATCCATCAGGGATGAGCAAACTTTTTCGGTCGCGAAAAAATCGAAGAAAAAAGAAGTTTGACGGGCCAAGATAATTTTTTCTAAAATTTTAAAAATATTTATAATATTAATAACTATTTATTAGTACCATAATATTTATAATATTATTAACCAATAATAAATATTATTTATTTTAGAAATATTTTACGAATAACCCAAACAAGCTCTAGCTAAGCTATACTTTTAATAATTTTCTCACTATTCACAATGATGCTGTATGTCCGCAATCTTTCCATACGCATCAATAATATTAGAACTCGCTCCAAAAGAAAGAGCCGCTGACTGGAACTTAAAATGCGCAGTCTGCCACACGTGAGCACGTTCACCTATATTGGATTCTCATATGTCTGCTCCCCGAGAAAGAGATAACGCTTGTTGGCGCCAATCTACAACTATAATAAACAAAGAACTTCCACTTTTAACACTTTACCGATTGAAAGCTGTCTGCGCTTGCTATTTCCGTCGATTTATGTTTTGTAGAACAAAAAGCAAAAAGAAGAAAAAAAAAAAAGAAAAAAAAATCTCATTTTTTTAATATATTCATATTTTTTCTCTGCGTAATTTTTTTTTTCTGGGATTTTAGAATAAAATACGTAATTATATAAGATTACAATTAGAGCTTATTTAACCTTACATTTATCGATATAGTTTTTCATTTACTTATAAATCTTCTACTTTAAATCTATACTTTGGCCGACAGAAGACAGCTCTATTTCAATGGACTGGAATAGAGATTTCGATAAAATAATTGTTAATACAATTTGATTCATGATTCTGCTTTTACAGTTATATATAATGCATGTATATCATTTCTAATACTTTTTAAGATTCCTATTTGAATTATCTTTTTTCCCTAATTATTTTAAATATTAAAATAATTACGAACATATATGTTATTTATTCTTTTAAGAATATGAACGAGATGTTAAAAGAAATAATGTATAATAAACAATATTCCAAAAAATAACATAATAGAAATGATTTTTATAAATATTATTTTCTGCAGCATTTGTTTTGTTACGTCTAATATTAATGTTGCTTTTCCAATTGCTTTCTACTGTATTTAGAACACCATTTCCATGCCAGATAGTGTGGAAATAAAAGCTCTATTAAAGTTATTACTAAAAGATGTACGGCTTTAACTCCAGACGTATATAATGTATTTTTAGAATTGTTTATATATTTATTTTAATTATTAAATTTCTAATAAATGTTTATTTTTAATTTTAAAAAACCTCTACTACTTTTATGCTGAGGAAAAATACTATACGAAATTTTTCAATTTATTAAACTATTTTAATAAATTGAAATTATTATATTTTTTATATCTATTTCACAATTCAAGAAACTATTCATAATTAGAAATAATCTGTAATTTAATTTGTACTGGTTAAGATGATGCATAATTTCCGCTTCAACTGTATAAAATACACTCATGTCCATAAATTAAGGATAATTCAGAATCACACAGAAATTGAACTCTAAAATAAAAATTTCACCTGTAGAATTATCACACACATCTTGAAGAAGAATATGCAAATTACAGGAAACCACCAGATGGCGCGGATAGTACGTCACAATGACGAGAGTGTGAGAGAGGGGGTATATAAGGAATGGTGGCAAAGAAGTAAAATTGTTCACAAGCGCTTTAAAAGCCTTTCAGTGCAATAACCGCATAGTTATGGCACAAAGGAAGCATTTGGATGATTTTTTACGTGGTAGAATTATCGGACGACTGGAATGTGGACGTACCCAGCTGGAAGTATCCGAGGAACTTGGAAATCGCCCAGAGTCTCTTCTCCAGGCTTTGGCAACGATTCCAAGATGATGGTAATGTGAGTAGATGTTACAGCACAGGTCGCCCCCGAGTTACAACGCCGAATGAGGACCGGTATTTAGCAGTTACTTCCAAAAGAAACAGACGGAGCACAGCATCAGACCTGTCTCGTCAGCTCTCTTCAGCTACCGGTACGACAGTTTCAAGCCAGACCGTGTACAGACGCTTAGGGCACATTGGTCTGTATGCTCGTTGGCCTGTCAGATGTGTTCCACTTACCGCAACTCACTGTCGGCTGCGATTAACCTGGAGTAGAGAGCATGCATTGTGGACACCGTAACAGTGGTCTTGTGTGATGTTTTCCGACGAGTCCAGGTTTAGTTTGCAGTCTGATTCTCGTCGGACTTTCATATGGAGAGCGCCAGGTACCCGTTACCACCAAAAGAACACCATTGAACGACACCGTTACGGTGGTGCAGGATGGCTCGTTTGGGGAGGAATTATTCTTGGTTCCAGAACTGACCTGCATGTTCAGAGTGTAACGATGACAGGCCACATCTATCGGGATGTCATTCTGGAACAACATGTACGTTTGTTTCGGGGCGCCATGAATGCTGAATTTCTGTTTATGGATGACAACGCCCATCCTCACCGTGCAAACATTGTAGACGAATGCGTGCAATTGGAGGATATCACCCGTATGGATTGGCCAGCATACTCACCGGACTTGAATCCAATAGAGCATGTGTGGGATATGCTTGGCCGATGAATTGCAGCCCGTCAACCCCCTCCCATCTGTCAACCGGAACTTCGGAGGGCATTGCTTGATGAGTGGTGTAATATTCCCCAAGATCAGATTGATAATTTGATACTCAGCATGCCTAGGCGTTGTAAGGCCTGTATTGCATCGTCCGGGAGACATACTCCATATTAACCATCATACTAACCATGTTATACTGTTTTTTTGTAAATAGGTTCTTTTTTGAAATTTGCTCCAGGGAGTAAAAATCGCAATTTTTATTAATTATGTCAAACATATAGCATCTTTTTTTGCTCTTTACCTTTTGTTTAATAAATAGACTTTACAAATAAGTAAAATTTGTTTTGCTTCTGTCTCTTTCTTTGCCTGAACTTCATTATCCTTAATTTATGGACATGAGTGTAAATATATGTTTCTTTTAATTTGCCTCGGACCGCCCTCAAGGCTCTGTTCTTGCTCCACATCTGTTTACACTCTTCATGAATGATATTCCACAAACATCTAACACTACACTTAGCCTTTATGATGATGACACAGCCATCATTTCACAACACCGCAACACTAATTTTCTCGTCAAGTACCTTCAAAATTACATTGGCTTACTAAATGGAAATTCAAATTAAATGCTAATAAGACTGAAGCAGTCTTTTTCTCACACAAATGCATTCCTTCTCAAACTATCTCTATCTACGGAGAAAATTATATGGTCAAAACAAGCCAAATATCTCGGTGTTATTCTCGATAAAAATCTCACCTATCTTCCACACATTACACACATCCGCGATAAGTTTAATAAACTCATTCGTATCCTCTATTCTTTAATTTGCCGTAACTCTCCAACCACCATAGACATTAAACTTCTTCTTTATAAAACTTACATGAGGCCTACAATAACATATGCTTTCCCAGTTTGGGGATCCGCTGCTGAGACCAATATTAATATTATTTGCTGCCTGCAAAATAAAATTCTTCGAATGATCATTACCCTGGTTTTTCCGTAATAGTCATATTCACCTTTCTCTCAATTTGCAAACAATTCTTCAATTTATTCAAAAACTTGCTCATAACTTTTACTCCAATCTTCCTAATATTCAAAACGATTTAATCAAAAGCTCCCAGATTATGACATCCAAAAGCTTCTGTTGTGATGGAGCACCCGTAGGTGGAAGTCCGACTTGGATCCGTGACGCTCTTACAATCATATGAAACCGTGACCTACGTTTTAAAATGGATTCGGAACCACTACAAACATCCATGGCACAGCCGGGGAGCGAACTATTCCTCGCACTATTAAATATCCATCGAAACAGTGCAGATCACATAAACGAAGTAATCGATGAGAGGCGTAAAAGGAAAAAAGGCTGAATTTACTATTGAATGCAATGTAAAAATTGTTAATAAAATATTTAATATACATAATTTCCAACTTCAAATATATTTTCTATTACTTTTAGATTAGTATGGCTTACTGAACTGTCGTAAACGGTTACTGTAGCCTTTCATTCTCAAGGGAAGAGTTTTGGCCTTTCATGCAGACGAGAGAGGAATGTATGTTATTTGAACAATATATAATAAGAACCCATCACTCAAATTTGACAGCAGACAAGCTGTATTATGAGTAATTACATTACATATTAGTGTTTTGTACTCATGAGAACAACCTGTCACTCAAATCTGACAGCAGATATTCGGTATCATGTATAATGAGACACAGAAAATCAGCGAATGTCTGTTCGACCTTCACAAGTCAAAACAACTACAAATTGAATATGAACTTTACCATGAGTTGTTCCATCGTGATGGCTGATAGACTACGAGCTGAGAAATGTCTACTACAATGAGAAGTGTGAGAAGCTGACCCCTCCTCTTGACGGATTGTCTTAAAATGAGGTTTTTGGTGAAGAAGGGAGAGATCTCTACGACGAGTCGATCAGAAATGTTGCTTTTCTTTGTTGCACTGAGGTGACTAATTATCTCAGAGTTTACGCGTGCTTTTCAAAGTGAACCCCTTGTGGTCTCGTTCGCTTATCACGCCATGATAGTTAAGGTCTGCTACAGACCAGGCAATTAGATTTGACGTTGACTCGAGAACTCTGAAAATCTCCGAATTTAGAATGAACTGCACGTGTGATTTAATCATGCACTTGTGATAAAATTTATATTATTTAGTATTTATTGTATAATAAGATACAGATAATTAGACATTATTTTGCATTTTTGGCAGTGTTTGTCTCCATATACCTCTATCTTGATGATTCCTTTGGAGGTAAATGATAAGAGAAATGGCTTGCTCAGTAAATGAAGTGAAAGATAAAGAAAAATAAAAAATAAAATAGATGGAATAAAATCAGCATATAGAGAGAGAGCTGAATAAAATATTTATTTATTTATTTAGTATGTTCAGAGAGGTGCGCAGACGTTTATTTTTGTCGGTAGGTAGCGTTATGTCATATTCAGGTATGGGGATCAGACATGATTATTCATAGATGGTTGATTGGCTAAGCCATTTAGAAGTAAGTAGAGTTTGTCTGCTGGATTGTTCGCAGTTCGTAGTTGGTTGAAAAGAGGATCTATATTGTTATTTCTTGCAAATAGGTTAATAAGTTCTTTGAGAATATAAATTATTTTAAAGATATCATGCGGAATAATGTCATCTAAATTTTGAATTAAAGTAGGAGAACTGGATGCAGTTTTTGGATTGACATTTTAAAGAGCATTATTATTATTTCTCGTGACAATGTTAGCGAAAGAGAATTTTTCATTGACTTTGTTAGAAGTAAATGTAGTTTTCGTTTGAGCAGAATTTTCATTAGTGGTATTTTTAACTTGTGGATATTTGCTGCATCCTTTCCAAGCCGCAGTATGTCCTAGTTCATTGCAGTTGATGCACCTTGGGGTTCGACTTTTCCTTAACATGACAATCTTTCGTGAGATGGTCGCTACCACATTTTAAACTTCTTGGTGCTGTATGGCACTTGGCCGAAGAGTGATGAAAGAAGTTACATTGAAAACATTGTGTAGGGCCCGGTTTTCTGTTATACTTTTCAATTTTGATGGAAAGATATTGTAATTTAGTGATTGAAAACTTTTTTTCGTTATCATTGGTTCTAGGCAGAACAATTTGCCATACAACAATAGGGACTTTTGTTTTTAAATTATGGAATTGAATTATCTTCACTACAGTGAAGCCTTTTCAGAGAGTTCTTCTTTTATTTTGTCAGTGGTAGTTGATTTTGGTAGTCCTTTGAGTACTGCCTTAATCGGTCTTTTGCTTTTGGGTGTGATAACAAAATAGTCGTATTTGTGAGCTTTTAACATAGTAGTTATATTACGATGATTATCGTCACTATTTGGATATACTTTAATTAACTCTCCCGACAGGTTGATTTTAATAGAATCATCATTGATATTGTAATGCATAGTTTTAAGCTGTTCTTTTACGTTATCATTTTGTCTAATTATTATAGGAGGAATTTTGTGGATTATTACGGTATTATCATGCGTTTCATTAGTTTTATCATTATTTTCTAAGATTTGGAATTTGTTATTAGTGGCTAAGGAATGATTAGAAACTAAGGTAGTATTATTTTTGGCCGTATGCCTTTTATTTGGTTGCACAAAACCCTCCTGTAAATTAGAATTTGTACTATGGAATTTACATTTGGGAACTGAGCAAGAGCCAAAATGTCTTACCTGTTTTTCATATGCCGCAATGGATGTCAGCAGTCCCTGTAGATTTTTCGATCACATGGCGTTGCACTCCTAACTTTTTTGTAAGGTTTTAACAATTGCTTGGTATGTTTCTTTCACTTGTAGGAATAGCTTCTTGTGTTTTTCCAACTGCTCAAATGTCGCAGACCTCCGCGATTTATACGAGCTTGCTCCTCGGCCGATATCTGATTCCCTCCATTCGTAACTTGCATCAGATGGTCCTGAAGAGGACCCGCTCCCTCCGCACAAGTTGCATCCATAAGTTCCGGGTTTATCATCGGTCGATCGTCGCATCACGCTTCATTCTCCTCCACCACTCAGAGATACTAATAGAATTTGAATATATAGAATTATTATTTATATAGAATTTGTTGTTACAGAAAATTATATGGAAGGTGCTTTTTTTTCTTAGAATTTCAGATTTTAATTAAAATAATTAATAAGATTCGGCTCGGTTTCAAAAAAAAAAATAAATACCTGGATACTGAAAGGTTACTTTATCCAATACTTCAAACGGGTTGCTTTTCATTTACGTATATAAATATAATTTTCGTTTAGTTTAAAAGTGGTAATAAAAAGGAATTTGAAAAACCCTTTTTTTTTTAATTTTTCTCGATGATGTGCATTGATTCATGTCTTGAAATTGTTCTGCAGACAAGTCCCTTGAATTTTCGTTGAAATTGTCCGAATGTTCAAATCGCGAACCCGGTGAAGCATTGTCATCAAATTACTTCTGCATAAAAAACAGCCCACACCATTCGGATCTATTATGCCTTCCTTCATTATGTTATATTTAGAATTACAAATCAATTCTTGTTTCATTTAGTTTTTATTTGAAGTGTTTTTGACAGACTCCATTTTTGCAAGTGAGCCTTTGACGCTAGATCTCAATAAAAAATGCAACTTAAAGAGAGATCTATAAAATTTAAATGTTCCAATAGTTTTATCTATAGGGCCTGAATGGCCGAGTGGCTAGAGCTCTGGCGCTTGGTAACACAGGGTTCGAGTCCCGGCGGTGCCATGGATGTTGTAGTGGTTCGGAATCCACTTTAAACCGTAGGTCCCGGTCTAACAGGATCGTAGAGTGTTGCGGGGGCATTGTTACTCCGTGGCTTATCTTCAAGCTACACGCGCCCATTGGGTAATGCAAAGTGAGTAACGTCTGTGCAGCACTTGCCTTAAGACATCAGAGATAGTGGCATATTGTTACTCTTCGAAATCGGTTAAAGTAACGATGCATGCAAATATGTTTTTTTTTCTCCTGTGCAGAAATGATTAATTTTAATAGGTGTAAGTAGAAGGGTTACGAATAGATGAAAGAAAAGAACGGTAAAGGCTAATAGGAAGCATGCCCAATAGATCAAATATTTATGTTGCAACAATAATTTGAGATAAAATGAAAGCAAAAAGAAGAAAAATAAATTTTTTTAAGTAATATATATATAATGTTAATGGAATTTACCAGGGCAACGTGCAATATTTTCCATGAGTTGCAATTTCTTTTATACAAAAATATTCATCCGTTGTAGGAAGTTTTCTATCTTGGATGTTCGCAACAGCTGCTCTTAATCTTCTGTTTATAGGAACTATTGGTCAAATGTCAATAGCATACACAACAAATTTAAGGTACGCCCAAAGCCACAAGTCACGTGGCTTCAAGTGACCACAAGGTGAATCATAGAAGAGGAGTTAGCACCGATTCTGGTGGGAATATTAGGTACTAGAATTTCACCATTAAAATTAGTAGCATAATTAAGTACAGTATTGCCCGAGTTATTGTTGTAGTGACAGCCCCATGCAGTGTTGTGAAAATTAAAATCTCCCGCTAAGATTACACTATTGTTTGAAGAAAAGAGAGTATTCACATCACTATTGAAATTAACGGATGCAATACCATTAGGCACATAAACAGAGAATTTTTATCAAAAATACCCGTACTACCAGAGACTGGATCCTGAGGACCATCATTTCTGTAGAAAGTGTATCCCATTAAGAAAGGTATTTGTGAAGTTTTAAGGTGAATTTCCTGAAGCAGTACTAGATCTGGATTATAGTTATTAACAAATACAGTAAAATCAAGACTTTTACAATATAAGTTACATGCATTCCAGTAGCATATGCGAACATCAGATACCACTTGAGTCATTACGGAGCAGCGGAAGAAGTTAGGGACGGCAGGCCATTAATAGACCTGGAGCTTGTTTGCTTATTTGCAGAGCTTAGCTGTTGGATGAGACCATCCACGTTGTTTAAGTTACAGAAAATTGACACAAATTCTTTCATAATGAAAAGAGATATTTGAATAAATTGGGCGTTATCAGAGAGACTGTAATTCAGTCAGTTGCTTTTGGGTTGTGACATTGGTGGAGCTATTGACATTATTAATTTGTTGCGTTTTGTCTGCCACCGCGTAGGAGAAGTTATATTAACCGGTCATGACAGTGTGCATGTAGAATAAGTAGCAATTTGGGGGGGGTAGGTTTAATTTTGGGGAATTTAGAACATCCTCTCCATGCAGCAATATGACCCGATTCCCACGGTTGATACACTTAGGAATTTAGAGACGTTCCTGATTTTGGCACTCCTTATGGGAGTGTTGTTCTCCGCACTTTAAGCATCTAGGTTTGAAACCACAATTATTTGAGCTATGGTGAAAAAGTTACATTTGAAGCATCGTAATGTAACTAGCCTTTTATTGAATTTTTCTACAGTGACAGTTAGGTATAATAAACTATTTAATTTAAAAATTTCGTTATTTTTATTAGATCTGGCAAAAAGAAATTTGGAATATTGGGAGAGGTTGTTTGCCCTTAGTGCGCGTGAGTTGTATAACTTTTTCAACTACAAATTCTTTTTCTGCAAGGGCAGCCTGAATATCCTGTATCAGAGTATTTTTTGGAAATCCTTTGATAACTGCAATTTGAGGCCTTAAGAATTTTGGCGTGATGATAAAGAATTCAATTCCGTTTCTATTGAGGTATTTGGTGATTTCACGATATTGATCCTCGCTGTTGGAAAACATTTTAAGCATTTCACCTGCTAGCTTAATGTTCACAGTGCTATTGAAGGCCTCGCCGAATTTTTAAAGCATTTCTTGAAAGTTTGATTGAAGTTTGGCCATGATTGGAGGGAAGCTACCTCTCTACTGTAACCGTTTCCTCTGATTCATTAATTATGGCAGTGCTCAGTGTAGTATATTTATTTTCAGTATTAATTTTGACATTTTCAGCATTACCGGGGATAAAGTTTGCCTTAGCCGTATGCTTTCGATTTGGTTTCTTAAAGTCTTTAAAGCTATTAACCTTATCATTGTGATATGATATCTCACTAGCTGCACGTTTAGTAGTATTTTTTAACTGATTAGATTTTAAGTTAGCGTTATGAATTTTGCACTCGGCAATAGGGCAAATTCCAAAAGGACTTATCCATTCCAGAAGATACTCCTTCTTCTTGGAGAGGTTGTCATTAAGCTGGCGGTAGTCATTCTGAAACTCCGATTTCTTTGCAGAGGTGAGGATTTCATCAATCACTTCCATTTCTTGATGTGCTGATACCAATCGGCGGCACAATCCTTGCGGTGTCATCTTAGTTGAATCATTAACTTGAATGGCATTGACGTCCGAGCCCGGCGACGAGGGTACTTGCTGATGGGCCAGAGAAGGTCCGTTCCCCTCCATAGAAACTTCCATATCGACCGACCATCGTTAGTAGTATTAGCATGATCATAACTGTAT
>BPLR01014797.1:0-10178 GCA_021605095.1 Caerostris extrusa | reverse complement strand
AACTGTCAATAAATCACATACAAACAATAAAAATATGTATCAGTTATCGTTCAAAATTGTAAAAAAGAAAGTATATTAAATAAAAAAATAAAAACTAGGAGGAATTCCAAACAATTTTTATTAAAATATCACATGAAATAAATTAAAAATAATAATAAAAAAAAAACTATTGAATTCCAAACAATTAAAAAAAAAAAAATGCGCTTGAAAAAAAAAAAAAAAAAATAATGACAATAATCAAAGAATTCCAAACGATTTTATAAAAAACAGCACCGTGAAATAAATTTAATAAAAGCAAATATTTTTTTTTTAAAAAAATAAAAATATAAATTTAAAACGATTTCATAAAAAATCACGTGAAAGAAATTTAAAAAAAAAATAATAATAAACTAAAGAATTCCAAACGATTTCATAAAAAAATCAAATGAATTAAATTTAATAACAATTAAACCAATAAGAAGCATTTAAAGTGGTCAAGAAAATGAAAAATTTATGAACGATAATAGAAAATCCCTTTACTAAAAACAATACTCATGATTAAAAAACAAGAAAAGTTGAGGGAGATGCATAAGAACATTATCTCTAATTTTTTAAGTAATTATTACCAAAAAACAATGTCAATATATTCAAAATTGAGAATTTACATATCACTACTGGTCAATGAATCTTAAAAACTTACCAAACTAAATTTGAAATCACTTCGTTTTTACTGTTTTCATTTTTGTTTAACAGTTCGATGATATTAACTTTTGATGATGACTTTTTTCCAATTCCTTCAATGTCATACTCCCCTATATATATCTTGTTCAAATTTTCAATCGTCCATATAATACTTTTATTTCATCCACTCAAAAATACATTTTTTTAAACTTGTAGTGGACGGCACTGTGTTAATACAGTTTCTTCAAATATTAATTAATTAATTAAATTTAACTGCTAATTAATTTTAAGTTTTTAGATTTAAGTTAAATTTATCTACCAATAGATGGCGGCAGAATAAAGCTTAAATCCAAATAAACTTAAAAAAATGAATTAAGAAGTATTTATAAGGACTTTTCTGCAGGTAGAAGTGAAAAAAAAAGTAGGAAGTGATTTAAAATATTTTTTTTATATTACTTGTTTACGTTTTTTCTACTAAACTCTTGTTCTGATAAACTGAATGTAGCTGATTTTCTCATATGAATGAGCATTGCTATATATTTCAAACTATTATTGAAATAAATGTGAAAAAATAAATATGACATATTCATATGTCAATAAAATATTATTGGTAGTTAAATTTTGATGTCAATATATTGCAAATATGGATTCCACATATATTCCCCACTTTAAAATATTTGTAAATAAAAAAAATATATATGGCAATTCATGTGTTTCGTCACTGCAATTAATAAAAATACTTAATATTTCTGGATTTCAATATAATTTTTATAATAATATTATTTTAAACAATAATAAATTAACATCATCAAATAAAGCTGAACATACAGACATCAATTTGAAATACAGTTGAATAAAAAATACGTCAACTGAATTTAAATATTAAATAAAGTTGAATAAAAGTATTCCAAATGAATTTAAATATTAAAATATTCCCATTTTAAATATTAAATACAGTTGAATAAAAGTATTCCAAAAAATGAATTTAAATATTGAATAAAAGTATTCCAAATGAATTGAATAAAAACAGTTGAATATTTCCAAATGAATTTAAATATTTAAATACAGTTGAATAAAGTATTCCAAATGAATTTAAATATTAAATACAGTTGAATAAAAATATTCCAAATGAATTTAAATATTAAATACAGTTGAATAAAACTATTCCAAATGAAATTAAATATTAAATACAGTTGAATAAAAAGTATTCAAATGAATTTAAATATTAAATAAAGTTGAATAAAAATATTCCAAATGAATTTAAATATTAAATACATTTGAATAAAAGTATTCCAAATGAATTTAAATATTAAATACAGTTGATAAAAGTATTCCAAATGAATTTAAATATTAAATACAGTTGATAAAAATATTCCAAAATGAATTTAAATATTAAATACAGTTGAATAAAAGTATTCCAAATGAATTTAAATATTAAATACAGTTGAAAAAAATATATCAAAAACAAATTTTTACGTCTCTACCATAGGATTTTTTAATTAGTAATCATCTACAACAATTCTCCTTCGAAATAATGAATTTATCATCGATCAATTAAATTTCGTAACAAGGCCAATTAGATCATCCATTAATTATCCTAATAAATTAATAATTAGTTTTCTTGAATGACGTTGTAAACGTAAATGTTAAATTTATTACGATCATGAAAAAATCACATTTCGCTAAACAATATTAAATTATCAAGTATGCTTTTATTGATTATCTAATAAATAAATGCAGTTTTAAAAAGAATTAGAACTGAATCTGTATTTTATGACTGATTGCAGATCAGATTGGGGAAATATCTTTTAACAGGTCATTTGTTTCATTCCCGTGTTATTTAAATGCTCGACTGTTATTATAAAAAATTAAATGTGAATTACTTAATTATCAATGTGTTTTAAACATGTATTCATAAATGAAACTAACAATAATTAGTTTGTATTTTAACATTCTGTGTATATTAATGAAATTGCAGTTATATATTGATGTTATTAAACTATCAAAATTATATTTTTATTTTTATAAATTTAAAAATTTTATGTCATTTAAAAGGTTAGAAAGGGATTGTGAAGATTTAACTATTGACTAGAACAGGGGTAAAAACAAAACAATTGATTTTGTGGTAATTCTTAAATTTAAAATGCATCATAACTCTAAATTAATACATATTAAATTGTATAATATACCTTCCCTTATATGTCGTTATGTTTGAGCGTGTTTTATCTGTTTTGACAATTTCATTTTCGAAAAACACGATTCGCATGTGTAAGTCGAACCGAACGCGCTAGACAACTTGAACAAAAGAGTCTGGATTGTTCTGCTATCAACAATCAAATGTGCGAAGCTAGGGACGCTCTTTTTACTGCGTCATATTGATTCGCTTGTGAATCATACATAGAGCCAAAATGTGATAAAATCATCGATTGTAAAAATTTGATAAATCTCACGGGCAGGAAAAATATTCAAGGCGGGCAGCGGATTTGCCACCCCTGGTCTAGAAGGACGCTTTGATGAAAAGTTAGCAACAATTTGCTTACTGTATTAATTCTTAAGCTTTATAAATCTAAAATCATACTAATAATAATTATTATATTTTAAACTAATAATGTACTTTATTTCTAAAAACAAACATTTCTCTTAAGAGCACTTCTGTCGTTTTCAAAATTTATTTAAAAATTTTTCACATAGTCAGTTGGCCCCGTAGCATATACAATTATTCATTCAGCAAGGTTGCACCTTTAACAAAGTCAGCTCTGGCTGCTACATCTATTGTAAATAATTATCATTTACAAAAAAATAGTCCACACTCTAGCATCCTGACTAGACAATTTTCCTGAATTGTTACATAAGTTTTAACAACTTAATACACGACGTTTCTTCCATGCATTTTAATCCAGCAAATGGGTAGTATTTTTGCATAACCGACATGCAAATCATCGCCGATCCTAGCATACACAATATATGGTAAATCTAAAAATGTACTATTGGTTAATAAATTAACTGGTTGAGCCAAATCTGGAACAATTAAAACGGAATTATCTTTTCCCATTATTTCGTCTATATGAAAATCCACGACTACCTCTCCTAAGCTTTGCAAACCTGGACACTTTTTATTCCCAAAGGAATAAAGATCTTTTATTCAAGGAGTCATTAATTCCCATATTTATTGCAAGCTATTCTTTCAATAAACAAGAAGAAGCACCAATATCCAGAACAGCTGATAGTGCGATTATTAATAGTAGCATTTCTCAAATGCTTGTCAGCAGTTACGGACGATTGTGTCCCATATGCTTACACTAATTTTTTTCTTAAGCAATATTTTTATATTGCCTTTTACCACATAAAGTACAAGGGCTTGGGCAATCTTTTGAAGTATGACCAAAAGATTACATTAAATACATTTGGGTTTACTATTTTTCATTACGGATAGATGAATTAAATGCTTTATGGGTATGATATTTAGACGAATTTGCTTTTTCATTAGATTTATGACTTATCATAACATTTCTGTTTACCAGTTTAGTAAACGGGGCCTGAATGGCTGAGTGGCTAGCGCTCTGGCTCTCGGTACCACAGGTTTCGGGTTCGAGTCCCGGCAGTGCCATGGATGTTTGTAGTGGTTCGGAATCCACTTTAAACCGTAGGTCCCGATCTAATGGGATCGTAGAACGTTGCGGGGACATTCTTACTCCGCGTCCGGGGCTTATCTTCAAGTTACACGCGCCCCTGGGTAATGCAAAGTGACTAACGTCTGTGCAGCACTTGTCTTAAGGCATCCAAGACCAAGCTGTCTAAGTGTTTGCCAGCTGCATTAGAACAAAAAAAATAGTAAACTCGAATCCTATTCCTTACATCCAACATTAATAATCGATATAATTGTTTTACCTTATTTTATTTCCAATAAAGAATCACGATTTCTTTCATTTCCCTGAATAATAATTAACCCATTATTTATTTGATACGTTTTAGCTTTTACAAAATTTATGGCGTTATTTATTTTTTCGTACTTTTCTTCAATTTAATACATGGTGTTTCTAGGGTGCATTTAATACACGTTTAATCCAGTAATGGGTAATAATTAGCATAATTAGTATGGAAAACATCATCGATCCTAGCGTATGCAATATATCAACATTATCAGTAGCGCAGAAGCCCCATCGTGGGCCAAGGCCGTCCTGTTACCGGTAGATTTCGAGACAGGAGATGTTATCACTTTACGGTGTTTGGTTGTCAGTTCTACCGTCAATGCTCTAAAGTGATGATAGAAAAGGACTTAGAGTTTAAAGCGGATTCCGAACCACTACAAACATCCATTGCACCACCGGAACTCGAACATGAAACCTATGGCATCGAGCTCCAGAGAGCTAATCCTCAGTCATCAGGTTAAACACGAAATAAATAGTAAATTAGAAAATATAGTAACGCTTACTAAATCAACTGGTTGAGCTGAATCTGTAACAAATAAAGCGGAAATATATTTTCCAATTGCTTCGTCTATTTGAAAATCGACGACTACAAATCCTAAAATTTGTAAAACTGGGCATTTTTTTTATTCCCAAAGAAATAAATATATTTTATTCAAGGAATCATATTAATTCTCAGACTTATTGGAAACGATCCTTACAATAAACAAGAAGAAGCACCTGTATCCAGCAAACAACTGATAGTGCGGTTATTAATAGTAGCATTTCTCAAATACTTGTGAGTGGTTACGAAATATTCTATATCACATATGGTTGTTATTATTTTTTGGGAGCAATATTTTTATACGGCGTTTAATGCCACATGAAGTATATGCACTTGGGCAATCTTTTGAAGTATAACCAAAAGGATTACATGAAACACATCTGGGTTCACCCTTTTCATTAGGGATAAATGAATTAAATACTTTTTACGATTATCATAATATTAAGGCGAATTTTCCTTTTTCATTAGATTTAAGACTTATCACAGTATTTCTTTTTCCAACCTATTAAACTCGAATCATATTCCTTATATATAACATTAATCTTCGGTATAATAGTTTTAGCTTAATTTTTGCCAATGAAGAATCAAAATTTTCATTTCCCTTCATCATAATTAACCTTTTTTTTTTTTTTTTTTTTTTCCTTTTTCGCCTTTACAAAAAATTATGCTTTTATTTATTATTTATTAGTTTCCTTCACTTGCAATTTAATACTTGGAGATGCAATTTAATGTAATAAATTTATAGTCTTTTGCATAACCTATATACAAGGCATCGCCGATCCTAGCCTGCACAATATATGGTAAATCTTAAAAGCTACAACGATTAATAAATCAAGTGGTTGAACCTAATCTGGAACAATTAAAACGGAATATATTTCCCATTATTTGAATTTGTCTATTTGAAAATCCTCAACAGCCAAATTCTAAGATTTGCAAAACTGTCCACTTTTAATCCCAAAGACATAAAGATTTACAAGGATTCTTATTAATTCTAAATTTATTACAAGCGATTCTATCAATAAACAAGTAGCATCAATATCCAGTAAACAGCTGATAGTGCGATTATTAATTGGAGCATATCTCAAATGCTTGTCAGCAGTTACGAAAGATTCTATATCACTTATGCTTATTTTTTTTCGAGAAATATTTATATACAGTCTGTATTACCACATAAATTGCAAGGATTTGGGCAATCCATTGAAATATGATTAAATAGATTATTTTACAAAATTGCG
Organism: Caerostris extrusa; assembly: GCA_021605095.1. Lineage (NCBI taxonomy): Eukaryota > Metazoa > Arthropoda > Arachnida > Araneae > Araneidae > Caerostris > Caerostris extrusa. The sequence goes on along the minus strand of BPLR01014797.1, from coordinate 3,813 downwards.
TTCATTCTTTTCATTACGGTTAGAGGAATTAAATACTTTATGGTTATCATATTCTAACGCTCTGGCAATCGGTACCACAGCTTTCGGGTTCAAGTCCCGGTGGTGCATGGATGTTTGTAGGGGTTCGAAATTCACTTTTTAAACCATATGTCTCGGTATAACAGGATCGTAGAGCGTTGCTGGGATAGTGTATCCGTAGTTTATCTTCAAGCTACACGCACCTCCTGGGTAGTGCTAAGTGAGAAACGTCGGTGCAATGCTCGCCATAAAGCATCTCAGACAATTGTCTGAGTGTTTGCTGCCAGCTGCATTAAAACCAACAGAAAAATGGTTATCATATTTAGGCTAATTTTCTTTTTTCATTGGATTTATTTTTTTCTAATGCTGGCAATACAGGCAGTTATCTTTATGCCATAAGCCAGGGCGGCACCGACGTTATTCACTTAACCCTTCCCAGGGGTACGTGTATCTTGAAGATATGTTACGGAGCGAGAAACACTACCCCTACAACTCTCTACGATCCTATTAGACCGGGTCCTACGGTTTAAAGTAAATTCCGAAATCCTGGAAACATCCATGGCCCTAACCGGAAATCGAACACGAAACCTGTGGTACCGTCTTTGGTTTACGACTTATTTCATAAATCATGAAATAAGTCATTGTGAATCTTTAGCATTTCTATTTTTCCAATTTATTAAACTCGAATCTACTTGAGTTACGAAAATTCAACAAGCTCAAATAATTCTTTTGTATCATCGCAATGATTTTCAAATGTTTTACTCTTTTTTTTCGGTTATTCACATTCCGGATCGAATATTTTCTTATTCGTCTAATACCCCGCCCACTCATTCGCATTTACATATTTAGGCCATCAATCAAAATGTTCCCACATAAAATTTGGGACCCACTTTTAAATTCCTCTGTGGTAATTAGTTCTTTTAAAGGAAACGAAATCATTAATTATTTAAACATTTAATCATTTATTCCAAAATAAAATATATCCACATACCCTTAGAATCCCTAATATGATTGATAAGTTTCTAGCATAATTTTCTGGGTTTAATTTAAACCTTTTAACAATAAACTCTTAACAAAATGGGTATTCACTTGCTTCTTCTTAAGATTCTAGGGTTATTAATTGCGTAATTTTAAAGGGTAATAAATAATTTTAAGCCCTAATAAATGAAAACAAAAATCATCTTTATGCCTACTCTTTTTTTGCTTGCAGTTCAAATAAAATTAAAAATGAAGATTTATCACCTTCCTCCTTATTAAATCTTTGTATGCGATTTCTTGGAGCCTGATGGCTGAGCCATTAACGCTTTGGCATTCGGTTTCATAGGTTCGTTTTCAAGTCCTGGCGGTACCATGAATATCTGTAATGGTTCGGAAATCTACTTTAAACCACAGGTACTGGTCTATATGAATGTAGAGCGTAAGCTAACAACTATATCCCTTAAAAACATTCCTTGACTCGAAATCTGCTAGTAGGCAAATGGCTTTTCCCATTATGGGGCTGTTGCGCCAATCAGGAAGATGAGCTCCCTTAAATCAAATTTATTGTTTACTGGAACATTATTGTCCCATTCCTTTTGGGAAATAACTTTGAAGCTTATTTCTTTCAAAATACGACCTGGCAGACTTATTTTTTGGCCTTTGTCAATTTAAAATGGTGGCATGGATGTTTATCACTGGTTTGGAATCCATTTTAAACTGTAGGTCTTGGTGTAATTAGTCCTCTTGTGTACAAGATGACCGTAGAGCGACAAACCAAACCAATTCAAAATATTTTTGCTTTTTCCGTTCCTCAATTTTCTCTTTCTTTGCTTTTATTTTCTTCACATTTAATTTTTCATCAATTATTCCTTCGAAAACTTGCTTAAGAAATTATTTTTCATAATTTTTACTATTAGTTATTAATTTTTAAATGTAATCTGTAATGGCTTCAGGCGGCATCTTTTCACATATTTCAGTTGTTAATTCTATGAGATCACTTTTGAGACTTTTCCAATGAACCACATTTCGATATGGGATACTTTGAAATACTTGAAATATTTTTGTACTTAAAAACATACTTTAAAAATAAAAGGGGCCTGAATGGCCGAGTGGCTAGCGCCCAGGCGCTGGTACCACAGGTTTCGGGTTCGAGTCCCGGCGGTGCCAAGGGGTTCGAATCCACTTTAAACTGTAGGTCCCGGTCCTAATAGGATCGTAGAGCGTTGCGGGGGCATTGTTACCCGCGTTCGTGGCTTATCTTCAAGTTACACGTGCAACCTGGGTACGCAATACGTCTGTTCAGCGCTTGCCTTAAGGCATCATCCAAGGCCGTTGCCCAAGTGTTTGCCAGCTGCATTAGAAAAAAAAACTTAAAAATAAAAAATAAAACCCTTTTTACCTTTTCGCTTCCTATTTATAAAATTGTAGCAATTCAATTTCTTACACACCAAATACTTTTGCTTCAGGTAGTTATCCTATCTGAAATATTATCTAAAAATCATATTACTACTATTTATTACATTTGAAACTGATAATGCGCTTTATTTCTAAACCCACATTTCTCTTAAGAGCCACCGCCCTCACCGTAAAAACTTACACGGTTTACATTGCTTTCACCCAGTTGGTCCAGTAGCAAATCCAGTTATTCATTAAATGAGGTACAACGATTTTTTTTTTTCCAATGGCAGATTATGAACAGTTACAGAACAACGAAAAATAAAAAAAAGAACAGAGAAAAACAACAAACATGCTGCAACAGAGCTCATTCATCTAACATATCTCTAGCCTCCCAATATCGCCTCGAGTGAGAAAGTCTTGCTGCTCACACCAGGACATGCATTCAGACAGACATGGCCATGGCCTCCAGAGCTGCTCAGAGTGCATATCGGGGGAAGGAACCATTTTGAGTCTGTACAGAAGTTTACGCAGACAGTCATGTCCAGTGGTGAGTCGAAAATGAGCGACTGCTCTACGCCTGGGAACATTACATAGATTTGGGATGGCATTCTTCCAGGACTTTTGGGAAACACGGTTAGAGGTCTTCGAGCGGACTTTTATTGATCTTTGATGAGATTTGATATCATCTACAACGTTAACGCTGGCTCTGCCATCTATCTTTAATCATTAACATTTACAAAAAAATAATCTACTATTAAAAGGACAAATTCTATCATATTTTCTCCTTTTTTTTTCATTATTAATTATATTTTTTTCACCCTAGGACAATGATCCTTCTATGGTATGAGGTAACATATTAGTATAAGATAGAATACTACCCTTGGTACTACCTCAACATTGTTTTGAAATGTTTGATATATCAAATTCCAATATCTGCTCTCATGTATTTAATCAACGTGTTGTCTAATCTACTCGCAGGTTAATTATAACTTGCCGAAAGATCGCATTATATTCACGAAACTGATTTACGTACACTTGAAATCCGAGTACTGTGATGTTATTACGAATTTTTGATCAGTTGAAAGAAATGAAAGATATCCTAAATACACCTGCTACAAACTAAGATAAAATAGCTAGACATGCTGTACGTATGTCATTTTTTTGTTATTTCTAGGTAATTATGCTGTATGTCACACCAATAAAAATTTTACTTCAATTATGTTCAAACATTTCAACTCCATGGTAATTTAAAGAATTTTTTCACGATTAAATATTTATTCTAGCTTAACGTTTTTATCTTATTTTATGTTATTTTTCAATCAAAGATTTTAAACATTATTTAATCTCTACATTAGCATTATCTAATATAGTTTTATACCAGAGAAAATAGAGAGAGTAGTATAAAAGCAAGGCACACAG
>BPLR01014796.1:0-96879 GCA_021605095.1 Caerostris extrusa | reverse complement strand
ATTTTTTGTAAAAAAAAAAAAAAAACTAATAATAATAATTGTGTACATGAGCAAAATGCAGAAAAATCCAAATTATTACTTTTAAGATTTTTTTTATATATTTTTGAAATGAAAGAAAACTACATACCTGAATATGACCAGATCAGAATGGGATCATAAAAGAGCCCTGCAACTGCTTGTAACCATTTTTATTTATTTATCTTTACAAGCAGGTAATTCTTCAAGTATAATACCAACTGAAAGTTAAAGAACAAAAGCCAGCAATGTGCCCTCAATACATAGTAGGTATGTGTGAAAATTACCACTCATGCTGGGACTTGCTTATGACAACAGGACAATTCACTCCAAAATTTCTGATAACAGAGTGAAGAAAAGGACGTCGATCACCAACTTTCTACTTTTGGTGAAGATTAGCGAAATCCTATAACAAAAATAATTTGATTTGAAGAAAATTAATAATAAATACTTAACTTCATTTTAAACAACATTTTTATTTGGAGCACGCTGCTATTATTAAATTCCATAAATACAAGACTTTTCTGTTCATTTTCTTTTCTTAAAAACGATTTAGTAATAGGAATCATCTACCTACCAGATCACTTACCATTTTACAATAATTTATGTAGTAACAAGCACTGGTCTATAACGCGCTTTAAAAACAAATAAAGTTCACTTCATATTTCATCTCTTTCTCCCAGAATTGATGCAGTGAAAATATTAGAAGAAAATATTAATATACATGTAAAGAGAAGAATACATATATTACACACATTTCAGTATAGTACTTTTAAATTATTCTAATGTAATAATTTTGAGAAAGTATTTTTGAAATTAAACATCAGCCATCTATTCTTCTCATATAGAGTACCAAGCTATGCAGTTTATGATGCCCTAATCATATTTCTTTTGTAATGCGGAACTTTTTAAAAGTTAGTTACCTTGACTAACCTAACTATTTTGAAATAATATGCAGGAGCCTACCACCTAACAATAAATATTTTTTTTAATTTTTTCCAGCATGATAAAAAGCAAACACCTTAAACAATTACATAGCAACATTCATCAAGCAAGATAATACCTCCATAAAGGAAGAATGAGACATGACATTATTATAAAAATACACTTACTTTATGTGTCTTGAGCATATGCACTTCTTGACAAAACTATCTTCAGAATATTGTCTGTTTCATGCCAAATTCCTGAATGACTTGTTTTTGCATGGATTATGATGTATCATTAGGAAATGACTTTGTATCTATTGAAGAGCCATTAAAGTTATAGAAGCCGTCTATAAAGATAGGCCAAAAAGAAAGAGGATTAAACTCGCTATTTTTAGTCCCTTTGTAATTACAGTATCTCATTTATGAATTAGATTAATATAGAAAACTTAAAAAGTAGTTAAGATAAAATACACATAAAAATTTCGGGTATAGATAAGCATCTCTATCAATAATTCTAGACACAATATTTATGTTTAGTTATAATATTTTTTAAATGCCTTCAACTTACACTAAATAATGTCAATTATTTTTAATAGAACAAATAATAATGTATGCAAGAAAAATTAAAATTGTATATTAAAAGGTACTCCAAATGTTTAATCCAACATAATTAGCCTATAGCCATTTTTCAAGTTCATATTTTTACTCCTTAAAACATTCATGCAAAATATGATAAAAATAAAAATAAATATATGAACTTGAAAAAATGAACCCAAATTCTTTCCATGAAGGAGAAGTGGAAAAGTAAATTGTCTCATAATTAAATAATTCAAATTAATTCATTTATAAATATATTGTTTTATAAGAATTAATGCATCATGAATTTAAAATTTAAATTTTCTGTTGTTGATTAATTGTGTATATACGTTACTAAAAAAGTAATACATAAAGCTGCTTCAACATAAATATATCACAAGAATAATAATGCGATAAAAACAATCTACACACTTCTACATTATTAATTGATATTGTTTGTATCTGATTAGTCAATTGAAAAAGAATGCTCACACTATAATGATTAATCAATTAAATGTATCTTAAATCACATTAATTAATTGTGTAAGTTCATACGTTGTTGATTATTATACTCCAAAGTAATACATAAAGCTGCTTCAACATAAATATATCACAAGAATAATAATGCGATAAAAACAATTTACACACTTCTACATTATTAATTGATATTGTTTGTATCTGATTAGTCAATTGAAAAAAGAATGCTCACACTATAATGTTTAATCAATTAAATGTATCTTAAATCACATTAATTAATTGTGTAAGTTCATACGTTGTTGATTATTATACTACAAAGTAATATATAAAGCTGCTTCAACATAAATATATCACAAGAATAATAATGCGATAAAAACAATCTACACACTTCTACATTATTAATTGATATTGTTTGTATCTGATTAGTCAATTGAAAAAGAATGCTCACACTATAATGTTTAATCAATTAAATGTATCTTAAATCACATTAATTAATTGTGTAAGTTCATACGTTGTTGATTATTGTACTACAAAGTAATACATAAAGCTGCTTCAACATAAATATATCACAAGAATAATAATGCGATAAAAACAATCTACACACTTCTACATTATTAATTGATATTGTTTGTATCTGATTAGTCAATTGAAAAAGAATGCTCACACTATAATGTTTAATCAATTAAATGTATCTTAAATCACATTAATTAATTGTGTAAGTTCATACGTTGTTGATTATTATACTAAAAAGTAATACATAAAGCTGCTTCAACATAAATATATCACAAGAATAATAATGCGATAAAAACAATCCCACACACTTCTACATTATTAATTGATATTGTTTGTATCTGATTAGTCAATTGAAAAGAATGCTCACACTATAATGTTTAATCAATTAAATGTATCTTAAATCACATTAATTAATTGTGTAAGTTCATACGTTGTTGATTATTGTACTACAAAGTAATACATAAAGCTGCTTCAACATAAATATATCACAAGAATAATAATGCGATAAAACAATTTACACACTTCTACATTATTAATTGATATTGTTTGTATCTGATTAGTCAATTGAAAAAGAATGCTCACACTATAATGATTTAATCAATTAAATGTATCTTAAATCACATTAATTAATTGTGTAAGTTCATACGTTGTTGATTATTATACTACAAAGTAATACATAAAGCTGCTTCAACATAAATATATCACAAGAATAATAATGCGATAAAAACAATTTACACACTTCTACATTATTAATTGATATTGTTTGTATCTGATTAGTCAATTGAAAAAGAATGCTCACACTATAATGTTTAATCAATTAAATGTATCTTAAATCACATTAATTAATTGTGTAAGTTCATACGTTGTTGATTATTATACTACAAAGTAATATATAAAGCTGCTTCAACATAAATATATCACAAGAATAATAATGCGATAAAAACAATCTACACACTTCTACATTATTAATTGATATTGTTTGTATCTGATTAGTCAATTGAAAAAGAATGCTCACACTATAATGTTTAATCAATTAAATGTATCTTAAATCACATTAATTAATTGTGTAAGTTCATACGTTGTTGATTATTATACTACAAAGTAATACATAAAGCTGCTTCAACATAAATATATCACAAGAATAATAATGCGATAAAAACAATCTACACACTTCTACATTATTAATTGATATTGTTTGTATCTGATTAGTCAATTGAAAAAGAATGCTCACACTATAATGTTTAATCAATTAAATGTATCTTAAATCACATTAATTAATTGTGTAAGTTCATACGTTGTTGATTATTATACTACAAAAAGTATAATAATGCTAAAAACAATTTACACACTACATTATTAATTGATATTGTTTGTATCTGATATATTATACTATTCATACGTTGTTGATTATTATACTAAGTAATATATAAAGCTGCTTCAACATAAATATATCACAAGAATAATAATGCGATAAAAACAATCTACACACTTTCTACATTATTAATTGATATTGTTTGTATCTGATTAGTCAATTGAAAAAGAATGCTCACACTATAATGTTTAATCAATTAAATGTATCTTAAATCACATTAATTAATTGTGTAAGTTCATACGTTGTTGATTATTATACTACAAAGTAATACATAAAGCTGCTTCAACATAAATATATCACAAGAATAATAATGCGATAAAAACAATTTACACACTTCTACATTATTAATTGATATTGTTTGTATCTGATTAGTCAATTGAAAAAGAATGCTCACACTATAATGATTAATCAATTAAATGTATCTTAAATCACATTAATTAATTGTGTAAGTTCATACGTTGTTGATTATTATACTACAAAGTAATACATAAAGCTGCTTCAACATAAATATATCACAAGAATAATAATGCGATAAAAACAATTTACACACTTCTACATTATTAATTGATATTGTTTCTATCTGATTAGTCTATTAACAAGTAATATTATTATTATTTTTTAAAGTCAATTCCTACTTTTTTTTCACTATATTGCAGAAAGTTCTTTATAAATAATTTTCATTCATTTTTTAAGTTATCTTGGCGCCATCTATTAATAGCTATATGCAACTTAAATTAAAAAAACTGAAATTATTTAATTACATTTAATTATTGAATTAATATTTGAAAAACTGTATTAACATCAAGTGTCATCCACTACGAGATAAAAATATGATATTAACGACTGAAAATCTGAACAAGATATATAGATAGGAGAGTGTGAGCTAATAGAAGGAATTGGAAAAAAAAACCATGATTAGTTAATAATTTTGTTTAATTATTAAAAACTCTTAATGAGCTCTTATTATAATTTTTGAACCACCGATAACCTTACAACAATTTACAAATTTGAATAGCTGTGTTAACATAATACGATGGAAAGAAAAATAATATTAAATGTTAGATAAAATACAGTTACATATTGTAAAAAATGTAAATGCTTAAGTGATATCAAAATCTTTAGCAACCACTGTAAATAATAATAGTTTTGAATAACTGTTTCTAAAATTAAGTCGCATGAAATTAATTACTGTAAAATCTGGATTAAAGTGAATCCAGAATGAGTATATTATAATCCATTCTATTCACTTTTTCGATCAGAATGAATTTCATCGTCCATACCTGTTAATTATTATATTGTCTAACATAAAAAAAGATATCAATTATTTTTTCAACTATTACGACAACATTTTTTTTAATTAAGAAAATAGCATACATATTTCAATACTGTCACACATTGTACATGCTTAAGTGATGTGGGCCTGTTGGCAACGACTGTAAATTTTGAATAAACATTGTTTTTAAATTAAGTCGCTGAAATTAATTATGGTAAAATCTGGATTAGACTGAATCCAGAATTAGAATCCATTCTATTGACTTCTTGATTAGAAGGAATTTCTCGTAGTCCATACCTATTAATTATTATATTGTCTATATCGAAAAATATATAAATTATTTCTTCAGCTATTACGGCACTTTTGTTTTCTTTTAATTAAGAATAGTATATATATTTTAATAATATCCCATATTGTAAAAAATGTAAATGGCCAAGCTAAGGCAACCACTGCAAATAATAATGATTTTGAATATGCATTGTTTCTAAATTAAATCGATGAAATTACTGACGGTAAAATCTGGATTAGAGTGAATCCAGAATTTAAATATTAGAATCCATTCTATTCACTTAGAATGAATGTCATAGTATATACCCGTTAATTATTATATTGTCTATATCAAAAGACATAAATTATTTCTTCAACTATTATGACAACTTTTATTTCCTTTTAAAAGAGTTTCTAAGTTTTTGATTAAATGAAAGATAAATATTACATCGTTTATGATATAAATTTATATTTACATCGTTTGATACATTACACTTCTGAAAATCAAATAAAATGTGTAAAAATATTTGGAATCACTGGTTAATCATATTTTATTAATAAAGTACATAATGACAATGTAATTGAAATGGTTTATATCACAATAATATAAATTATTTTACATATTTTGTATTAGATTTCTGGGTACAACACATAAATTCCACACAGTAATTACTTCTCAAAAGTCCTCCAAGAAAGATCGTTTGACATACGTCGTTTGATACAATATTTACATCATTTTATATTTATTTACATCACTTGATACATTACTATTTTGACAAATAAAATAAAGTGTGTAAAAAGTTTACAATCACTGGTTAATTATATTTTATAAGTAACATTATGTACATGGGTGCGCTGAAGATCTACCTCCCGTGGTGCACCTGGTAACACTTTTTAGTGGCTAAAAGATCTGCAACTTGGCATTATTGTTAGATTAATGAACTATGTCTCAGCATGTTTTGTTGTATTATTTTATTGTTGTTGTATGTTTTTTTTTTTGTTGTTCTTTTTGCTGTAACTGTTCATAATCTGCCATCGGGAAAAAACAAAAACGTTATGTACATTATCATAAGATAATTCAATTGAAATGTTAATAAATTGTTTATATATAAATAATATATAAAAACATATATTTATATATAAACCATTTAAATTAAAAGCCATTAATTTAAAACAAGAATTTATAGTACAATAATATAAATTCTTTTTATATATTTTGCATTAGATTTCTACACCATCTTTTCTGTACGTAACATAAAAATGCGGAGATATTACTCTTAAAATCCTCCAGGAAGGATCGTTTGACATAACACGTCGTTGATACAATATTTACACATCGTTTTATATTTATTTACACCATTTGATACATTACTATTTTGACAAATCAAATAAAATCTGTAAAAATGTTTAGAATCACTGGTTAATCATATTTTTATAAGTAACATATGCACATTATCATAACATAATGGGATTGAAATGTTAATAAATGGTTTATAACACATTAATATACATTCTTTCAAATATTTTGTATTATATTTCTATAGTATCTCTTCTATACGACACATAAATGCGAAGCTATTACTCCTTAAAAGTCTTCCAGAATAGCAATGACTTCCATTTATCGCCGATTTGTTACCCATTCATGGCATATACTAGTGGAACATGAGATCTACATATGTACGAAAACTCCACAAATAATCTATTGAAGAAAATCGTTATTTCTAAATTTGATATTTTTTTCTGAGAAATATGCAAATAATTTCTTTTACGCATTCGAGATTCTTAGAAATTAAACGCTTTTGCATTAATTAACAGGCTTTCGCTGTCGTCAGTGCAGATTACTGCGGATCTCTTGAATCTTGTGCAGAAGGACAGTGCTGCTCTGGGGGATTCTACCATCGTTATTGCCGATCCTATGCTGATGAAGGTCAGTGCTAATTTTATTTACAACTTCAAGATCAAAATGTATATAATAAATTCTTTACTTAGAAAGTTCCCTTTCCAAAGTCTCAGTTCGACAGCAATTTTTTAAATTTAATGATCTATTAATTTTTGTTTTAATACTTATATAAATTAAATTTCTATTTTGATTAAAACGATAAAATTTGGGAATTATTCATAGCTGCATAATTCAATCAAATAGAAAAAAAGTAAAACACAACACAGAAATATAAAAGTAAAAATATTATAATGAATTTAAGAAAAAGTCGTATATGTATATTAAGAATAGTATACATATCTTTCAATACCTTTCGATACCTTAACAGATCTTTCAATATTCCAAAAATTTAATTTTCTTTTTTTAATACAATTTTATAATAAAAACAATATTGTGAAGACGTATTTATAATTTAAATGTGTCAGAAAGTGATGTAGAAATGTCTTAAGTGTAGATTACTGAAGACAGTAATGTGACTTCCAGTGTTTACGTCTTGTTTAACGATGCTGAAACCGAAATGTAAATAATCGTCTTACTGCTCAGTAAATATATGCTACCTACCGTCGTCACACCCAGTAATCCTGGCTTAGATCCAACAACATGCATACTAAAAATGTAGTTAACTTTACTTGTCTTTTTTACGCCAGTAGATGGCGCCACAATTTACAGAAATTTTATAGCAATTTTATCATGAAAGATCTTTATTAAATTTTGTTTTTAAAATTTTATTTTCGATGCTTTTAAATTACAAATTCAGATTGTGGAAGCGCACATTTATTTGAGAAATTGAAATTTATTGCAATTATATATTCTGAAATCTTGAAATATTTATCTCATGAATTATTTTTGCACTAAGGTGATCCCGCGTTTATTCTATTTATGAATACCGCAAACAGGCCATTTAATTACATGCTAAATGGAAAAATTTTTAAACTTACTTATTTGATTATGGGGCCATTATATACATATTTAAAAATGTACAAGAAACAAAAGTTGTATTATGAAATATAATATTTTCATAATAATTTTGCTTATAACAAAAATCTTTATAAGATGGATTTTCAATTGAAAATTGAATTTTTTCCATGACTATTCAACAGAAACAGTAATAGAGCTTTAGATTTATAAGAAAAAAATGAGATTTAGCTGTGAAATTTATATTCGATTACTTAAATACTATACGAACAAACTAAATTATGCTTACTGTTTGTTACCTACTGACAAGAGCACCCCTGTTTTTTGGCTTAGAAAGTGGAATCCTTCCATGAATCTATAATTAAACGTCTTTAAATGTGTTAAATATTGTATGTATATACTTGCATGCGTGTGATGTTTGTGCATGTGTCAATAAAAAGCTGTGCTTCTCCAACCTGTGTCTCAAGTATCTCAGCCCAACCACACCCAGTGTTACAATCTGGTTGGCTAACTTGTACACTACAATACTGAATATTGCTGCTTTAGGAAACTTAAAAATCGTAGAAATATTATATTTAGTGTAAACCAGATAATAAAAAACGAAATTTGATTCTATATTATCGCATTCCTAGAAACGAAAAACAATTTTTTTATTGAAAAACACAATAATAGATTAAGGTACTTATCTTCTTTTCCTATAAGTTAGATGGTGCTTAACTAAAAATTAAAAATTGTAATTTGTTTCTTAAATGCATTTTTTATAACACCATTATGAATCAGAATTGATGACAGTGATCTTTAAAGATTTAATTATTTGCTTATTTACCTTTAACTGTTTTTGCTGATGAAATGTTGAATGTATATAATTGGATAAATGTAAAAAAATTATTAATTGCTCTTTTATTTAAAGGTATGCCATGTGAAATGCCAAACCGGTCTGAACATTACACTGTAGCCTGTCCTTGCAAAGAAGGATTAATTTGCATGGTAAGTACTATTTGATTTCGTATTTGGTTAAAACCTAATCCATGCTGATGAAATATTTTGCTATTTTTTAACATTAATGCTTACTTACAATGAGATCTTTTAAAATAAACGTGACATGCAAGCTTTTTAATACAATTTTATTTATTTATTTTAGGAAATTTTTTTGAAGCAGAAGAATTTTAATCAGTTTCATGGATCTAAGATACTCAATTAAATATAATATGTGCATTGTGAAATATTTAAGATTATGACCTTTTAGTTAAATCTATGGTTACATTTAAGATTATTCTTAAACTGAAAATATATGGAAATCCTAAGTATAGGAAAAAATTTTATCAACACCTACACTACTAATACTAATTTTAATATTATATTTAATTAATAATTTTAATATTTTTCATGACAAGATCTAAAATTTAAACAAGATAAATAAAAAAAACTGTCTAATTTTGGTAATCATAAAAATAATATCTGCATAAATTTCCAATCAATAAATACTCAATATTCTTGTTAATAGGATCTTTAGATTATTTAAATGTATGTTGTTCGAAATTGTTTAAGTCATAATTTTGGTGTAAAATTGTTTTCTTTTGTATAAATAATTACTTTTTAATTGCAAAAAAATATTTTGCTTAATTTAAGCCCTAAAACTCATTTTTTTTTTCTTCCATAAGCAAGGTATTCAAAATGCTTGAAACTATTTTAATCCCATGAGATGAAAATCCCACAAATCCACAGAAAAATCATGATTTATTCCTCTTAGAGTTAATAAACGTCTAGACAGTTTTTCTTATCAAGCAGGCCGTGCATATTTGCAGTGCATCACTAACAAGTAATCCATTTGTCCATTAACGCCTTTAAAAAGGTTGTTTACCTTTCTTAACTTTTCACACAATCAGACACTATATAGACCTTTTTATTATTGACTGATTATATATATGAGTCAATAACAAAAGATACGAAAAAAATTGATTAGCATTATTGCACTTGTTTCGGTAGATGGCATTAAAATAGGTTTAATAACTCGCGGATTCCTTTATATATTGACTACAATAGTATAACTTTGTAAAATAAATTTTACATCTTGTAAATGAAATCTATTTTATTTCAGAAACCATTCTTCAGATGTCAGAAAATATAAAACTATTATTCGTAGTACAGGCAGAAAACTATTGGCAAGTAATTTAAAAATTAATATATTTTCTATATGTTGAATTCTTGAATGGAATTAAAATTTTTAATTTCATTGAAACTTTCATTTCAGGTTATTACCCAAAGAAAATTTCAGAAATTACAATGAAAATATTATTACAGTCTTGATTGTAAATTAATTGTAATCGATTTTTAACTCTTTGTTTCATAATTCTAATTATCACTACTTTATAAAACTATATTTTTTGGTGCAATTAATATGTCGTTTATGTCGAATGCTAACGATATATTGATATCTGACAAAATGTTAAACGAAAACTTTTCTTGGTAAGATCGTTAAAGGTTTTTATTCTTTGCAACTTAGACATTGTAAACGACTTTTTATTTATGTTATAATGAGACTATATAACTTAATAAAATTAATTTCAAATTTTCATGCCTTAAATTACATATAAAATACCATTACATTAATGCAAGTTATAGAATATGAACAGTTATTTGCTAAAAGCCTTTTATTCACTGTTTTGTACAACTTAGTGTTTTGAGAAACCTTTTAATTAAAGAGAAAAATTATGCACAAAAATTAAATTTGTTTTTAAATAAAATTTAGCTTTCAAATTTCTATATCACTCCTGAAATTATTTACATAGCATTGTTGGCATTTCATTTCTACCGTAAGGAACTATGAAATTAGGTTTTGCAATGTAATAAAATAGATATCATTTAGCTTGAACTTATAAATACATGTAAAATAGAAATATTTGGTTTATTAACGTAAGAGTCTATTTGTGTTAATAGAGAGACTTGTGTTAATTTACCAACTTTTTATATCTAAACACACAGTATTATTCACGAATTTATCTTATAACATTTCGAGATCTTTGTGTTAAATTCAGATGTGTATAAAACCTATTTAACAATTCTGTTATCAATAAAAGTTTTAATAAATTTGTAAACAGTTTTCTTTATACAGTTTTATTTTATTTACAATTTCACATAAAAATACATTCGGAATAAAATATAATGATTTAAACTATTTCCATAGAAGAAAAATCAACAGCATCAATTAAAACAATTCGATTTTGTAACAATAAATTTGTTTTAATTTCAGGTATAATTTAAAATTACATCGACGGCAACAAACTTAATGTTAACAACTAAAATAATTTCCTTAGAAATCCCATTTTAGGAGTTTAAAAATTAAAGTTCTCCAACAACGTTAAACACCATAATTTAAATATGACGATTTTCCTGCTCTAATTTTAGACAAATTCAAATATTTTTGTGGCAAAATATTTTAAGAAAATTATTATAAGCTGCCCGCATTGAATTCATACCCGTATTGAATGAAATATTCATTTTGATATTCGAAAAAAGGCAACTAATGTATTTAATGATAACTGTCATGAAAAGTTTCGATTTTAGTACAACTAATTAACAGAGTCTATTAGTATATTACTTAATCAACAGAGAAAAATTATCATATTTCCCCAATGTAATGTTTGCATAAATGTGCCACAAGAAGATAAAAATAGGTGTGATGCTAAAATTAGAATTGTACAATAAAAATAAATTGAAGTATAAAAAAGAAAAATTTACTAATAAATATTTAGAAAGCCTCATTTGGATATTCACAGCTCTTTTAAATTAATCTTTCTCAAGGTTTTAAATTTAAATTTAAAATTTCTAAATATTTCAGGGATATCATCCAAATAAAACTATGATATTGACAGCCCTAGAAAACACCATGACGTTATTCTTTGAAAAGCACATGGAATTACATTTCGTACTTTCAAAGAATTTGGCTTTTTATTAATATATTTGTAAGTTTTACAGGTACAAGGGTACAAAATATACAGCTTTAAAAACAAAACACTAGTAACTATCACAGAAGGTCAGCATTGGATAAGCACTAAATATACAAAACAATGTAAACCAACACATTGCCTAACTAAAAACAAATGCCCTCTTAAAGTTAATCTCGTAAATTAAAAAATTAATTGCGGCTTTCAAGCTCGGCAAATCCTCATAAAATAACACTTAAACACATGTTCGAAACATTTTCATTTTGTTCCCACAAACTCTACGTAATAATGGTTTAAATCTCAACAATTAAAATTTTTCTTCCGAATTTGCTATTACAATTTGTTAAAACTTTCTTAAAAAGTTAAAAATTACTTAAAAAATATTATTATCATTACTCCTTGCCAGGGGGAAACATATTTAAATTTTGCCAAAGAACTTGTCAAATAAACTTTTGAAAGTTAGTGTTTGATTTAGTTATGAGGAGTGGATTTGCAAAGGAAAAATTGGATTATAATCAACGTTGCAACTCCTATATGGTGAAACAACATTAAAGCCAATGAATGTAGAATCCTTTTGAAATTCAATGCTTCATGCAGTTGTTTGTTGTGAATTTGCAATGGAAAAACTGCAGGGATTTCATCTTTTGCAGTTTAGCTAAAAGAAATTTCACAGAAGTTAATAGTTTGAACTAGACTACAGCACGATGAATGTAGAAGGCTATGGTGAGGCAGGTCACGCCGCTTAAATCTCCCAAAGCAGTAAGTAGAGGAATGGCAGAGTTGTCTGGATCTATCTTTAACCGCCACAAGATTTGAATAAGACACTGGGCGATGTATAAGAGAAGAGCAATCTGAAAGAATTAAAACAGATATTTTAATTTAATGTTCATATTAATAAAAACAAATTTCATTTCGTTAAATATTTAATTACTATATTCCAACGCTTATTTTTTCATCCTATGACATAAATCGTGTTTTTAACAAGAAATCAAGTATAGTTTTGAAACAAGAATGACATTATCATCTTTTTAAGAACCAAAGTCTGCAGAATGTGTAGTTGTTGGTTCCACTACATTCCTCCAGAATACACCAAAGATGAAACCTTAATTAGATGCAGAACCTTCGTCTGCAGAATACACCGAAGATGCAGAACCTACGTCTGCAGAATTCACCGAAGATGCAGAACCTACTCTGACATCGAAGATGCAGAACCTGCGTCTGCAGAATACACCGAAGATGCAGAACCTACGTCTTACACCGAAGATGCAGAACCAAACGTCTGCAGAATTCACCGAAGATGCAGAACCTACGTCTGTAGAATTCATCGAAGATGCAGAACCTGCGTCTGCAGAATACACCGAAGATGCAGAACCTACGTCTGTAGAATTCATCGAAGATGCAGAACCTCTTTTTAGAATTCATCGAAGATGCAGAACCTGCGTCTGCAGAATACACCGAAGATGCAGAACCTACGTCTGCAGAATACACCGAAGATGCAGAACCTACGTCTGCAGAATTCACCGAAGATGCAGAACCTACGTCTGTAGAATTCATCGAAGATGCAGAACCTGCGTCTGCAGAATACACCGAAGATGCAGAACCTACGTCTGCAGAATACACCGAAGATGCAGAACCTACGTCTGCAGAATACACCGAAGATGCAGAACCTACGTCTGCAGAATACACCGAAGATGCAGAACCTACGTCTGCAGAATACACCGAAGATGCAGAACCTGCAGAATACACCGAAGATGCAGAACCTACGTCTGCAGAATACACCGAAGATGCAGAACCTACGTCTGTAGAATTCATCGAAGATGCAGAACCTACGTCTGCAGAATACACCGAAGATGCAGAACCTACGTCTGTAGAATTCATCGAAGATGCAGAACCTGCGTCTGCAGAATACACCGAAGATGCAGAACCTACGTCTGCAGAATACACCGAAGATGCAGAACCTACGTCTGCAGAATACACCGAAGATGCAGAACCTACGTCTGCAGAATTCACCGAAGATGCAGAACCTACGTCTGTAGAATTCATCGAAGATGCAGAACCTGCGTCTGCAGAATACACCGAAGATGCAGAACCTACGTCTTCAGAATACACCGAAGATGCATAACCTGCGTCTGCAGAATACACCGAAGATGCAGAACCTACGTCTGCAGAATTCATCGAAGATGCAGAACCTACGTCTGCAGAATTCACCGAAGATGCAGAACCTGCGTCTGTAGAATTCATCGAAGATGCAGAACCTGCGTCTGCAGAATACACCGAAGATGCAGAACCTACGTCTGTAGAATACACCGAAGATGCAGAACCTGCGTCTGTAGAATTCATCGAAGATGCAGAACCTGCGTCTGCAGAATACACCGAAGATGCAGAACCTACGTCTGCAGAATACACCGAAGATGCAGAACCTACGTCTGCAGAATACACCGAAGATGCAGAACCTGCGTCTGCAGAATACACCGAAGATGCAGAACCTGCGTCTGCAGAATACACCGAAGATGCAGAACCTACGTCTGCAGAATACACCGAAGATGCAGAACCTGCGTCTGCAGAATACACCGAAGATGCAGAACCTGCGTCTGCAGAATACACCGAAGATGCAGAACCTACGTCTGCAGAATTCATAGAAGATGCAGAACCTACGTCTGCAGAATTCACCGAAGATGCAGAACCTGCGTCTGTAAATTCATCGAAGATGCAGAACCTGCGTCTGTAGAATTCATCGAAGATGCAGAACCTGCGTCTGCAGAATACACCGAAGATGCAGAACCTACGTCTGTAGAATACACCGAAGATGCAGAACCTACGTCTGTAGAATTCATCGAAGATGCAGAACCTGCGTCTGCAGAATACACCGAAGATGCAGAACCTACGTCTGCAGAATACACCGAAGATGCAGAACCTACGTCTGCAGAATACACCGAAGATGCAGAACCTACGTCTGCAGAATACACCGAAGATGCAGAACCTACGTCTGCAGAATACACCGAAGATGCAGAACCTACGTCTGCAGAATACACCGAAGATGCAGAACCTACGTCTGCAGAATACACCGAAGATGCAGAACCTACGTCTGCAGAATACACCGAAGATGCAGAACCTACGTCTGTAGAATTCATCGAAGATGCAGAACCTACGTCTACAGAATACACCGAAGATGCAGAACCTACGTCTGTAGAATACATCGAAGATGCAGAACCTACGTCTGCAGAATACACCGAAGATGCAGAACCTACGTTTGCAGAATACACCGAAGATGCAGAACCTACGTCTGCTGAATACACCGAAGTTGCAGAACCTACGTCTGCAGAATGCACCGAAGTTGCAGAACCTACGTCTGTAGAATTCATCGAAGATGCAGAAACTACGTCTGTAGAATACATAAGGTGCAGAACCTACGTCTGTAGAACCTACGTCTGCAGAATTCATCGAAGATGCAAAACCTACGTCTGCAGAATACATCGAAAATGCAGAATAAAAAACCTTTTTCTGCTGAATCAACCTGTACCCAATATTTTTAAAGCAATAGTAAAAGATTGTCATTAGCTACGTTTGTCAATTTGCATTAAAAGCAAGTTGATAGGTTCGCTGAACTAATATAGATAAGAAATTTTTGCGTTTGTCAGAGACAAACTTTACAGAAAAATTCATTTACCGTTCTTTAAAAATCATGCAGAAGCCATGACTTTCATCAAGAATCCAGAAGAATTTTCTTTAGCAACATCCTTTTTAATTACGTCAATTAAAACGGGAGTTGATAAATTCTTATTAGTAAAAAGTGTTACGGATTTAATATATTGAGGCAAACCAGAACCAATCTTGATTATAAACCAAAACAATTATAAACTAACATTTTTATACTCGAAATTATGAACATTATTTTTTTTTTCTCATACTAATGGGAAAACAGATTTTCAAATAATTTCTTCTTAAAAAGGGAGCATATTTTCTCAATGAAACAAATTCAGTTTGACAGATTATTTACTTGATAAAGAGAAGATAAAATGACTTCCAACACTTAAAATTTGAAAAGAAGCCAACAAATATTTAACCAAGAAAACATTTATCAATAAATGTACCTGTACGAATGCCGATATCAGATAAATAGGTAGAAAAGACGGTGTCAGCACAGTATTGCCTCCTTTGATGAGAGTGATACCATAACCAAACAACAGATGACCGGGTATGACCATCACCATCAGAATACGAGCAGTCCGTGCATGGACACCTGAAAGGAATATGCAGCTGTATTTAAGAGAAATATTTTGTGCCTTTGTCTAAACATTCCTTTAGAATATATGATTTACCAAATTTATGCAGGATGCAAAGTGTTTTTTTTTGAAGTAAATTTTAATTTGTGCTTCGTTTATCAATCCCTAAATTGTTAGAAAAATTATTTAAGATTTTGATCCTTTTTTATCCTTTGATCCTTTTTTTGTCTTATTGAATTAAAATACAGAAATATTTGCTCTTGTTATACAGATATATAATACAAAATATACTATCAATATATACACTCAAGAGCCAAAACATTACGACCACCCCTACATTTTGCAATGAACTCGCCTGGATGACGTGGAAGGCACGTGATCAGGTGGAAGTGGTATTTAACTGGTAATAAGTGGTGGTATTAATCCATGCTAAGGCGGGTTGAAGCTGTGTTGCGCTCAAAAGTGGGCCAACTCGTTATTGACAGGTGGTCATAATGTTTTGGCTCGAGTGTAATATATACAGAATATATATATTTATTAATATTAAATACAGAAATATAATACAGAAATATTTGCTCTTGTTCTGTATTAAACGAGAAAAAAAAAAAGCAAGAACTATTACACAATTTTTTTTAATCACCAAATAGTTATAATAGGTGTTTTTCAAATAATATTTGCAATGAATTACTTTTCCTTACATATAATGTTTTTAGTAAAATATTTCGCATTTTACCATTTATAACATGTACATTTTAAGACAAAATACTTTTCTCGTATTTTAAAAGAGATAATTTTTTTTTCCCTTACATCCAGATATACTTAGAATACTTATACTTACTCAACGATCAGTTTTCTAATGACTGAGTATTGATGTTTAAACTTTTTGCAACACTTTAAAATTTAGACTTTTAAACAAAGGCATGTATTGATTGGTATTAACAATTTATTTTTTATTATAAAAATAACTCAAAAGAAAATAACCGATGCCCATTTATTTTTGAGCCACTTATACGAAAAAAACATATCTTTAATACATAAATAAATATACGTAATAGAGATTCATCTTTACTAATACCCACTCATGTAAATACGCCTACACTTCCCAAAGATCAATCTTTATCTGGATTTCTCTATGCATTGCAATCTTATATACACAGCTGCCGCCTCGCTCTTTTAATAAAGCTCAAAGGATAAAATTATGTCAGTCATTTATAATTTTCGTCATGAATTAAAATTTTCACAACATCTTAAACATCAAAAATTATGAATGGTAACAAAATGAAGATTCTGTCGATAATTAAATGTAGTTAAGGAAAGAACTCGGAACTTGAATAAATGTGGAAAATTAGAAACATTAGTGTTTTTATTCTTTTCTCGTATAAAAATTTAGAAACTATGTTAAGAAATATTTTTTTAAATAAGCGAAGAAAATATTTAAAATAATAAATTAATGTGGATGAAAAATACTAAACTAAATTGTGGGTCATTTATATTAAACCAAAATATTTTTTTTTAAAAATGATGTATCAAATCTTGATTTAAAAAAAAAAATGAAATTTGTGTAATATACCCCACACAATTAAAATAAAGTATTGAAAAAGAAAAAAATTTATTTGTAAATAAAATCTAAAGAATCAAACGATTAACATGTATACATTTTATAAATATTGAATTAATGTATTTAAATAGTATTATTTCTTTTTTTTTTTCATCGGGAACAATTCCTTTTTTTTATATAAACTGTGGAGCATTCAAATTTATCTCGGTAGTTGAAGAAAAAAAAAATCACTTATTCAAATAAGATAAAAAATACAAACATTATATATATTATATATAACGCTGCTCCAAATATTATAACATTATAGAAATAAAGGGTACTTACGTATTAACGCTACCTTGGCTACAGATTTGGCGGTTTTTAAGTGTCGCCAATCTAACAGCTACAGATTTTCTGATTTTTGACGCCATTTTTTAGTGCTACGAAAATGCGTATTTGGATTTGTCAGAAACAGAACAAGATGCAATTTTATTTTTCAGGAGCGAAATATTTTACCAAAAAAAACGAAAATGACCCAATTCCCATGACATGAAACTTTATTTTAGGTAAACGTAAATTTTGGAAATGCAATTTCAGTCAGTGTGCTTATCATGTGGGACTTAGAAAAGACAACTGGTTTGAGGGAAGCAAATTCCATTTAAAACCGCCAAATCTGTAGCTGCGGTTGGCATTCAAAAGATAACTGCGTGCGCGTGCGAACAACAAGATTGCTCTTTATTGGCGCAAATGTAGCCAAGGTAGCGTTAATACGTAAGTACCGAAATAAGAGTACAACCGAAGTCCTTTTTTTTTAAAAATGAAGAAATCTGTTCCCATTCTGGGATGTGCACACATCTTTGGGGAGGCAAAAACAAAAATAAATTATAGGCACTATTTAGTAATTGATTGACTAACCGACTTACTGGCTGATCAATGATTGTCATTAGTCGTCAACCACCAACCGTATTACGCGATTGCTATGTGCTTTTCCTTTCTTTTATTATTTTTTTCTACCATCTCTAGCAGATCTTCTGGAAATATCAGGATTCGTCTCTGGGCTTCCGCCATCGACCTTTCTATTTAATACTCAATTGAAAACAGGTCATCCGTTTAGAGTTTGAATGGGATCCATTACAGTAACATGTATTAATTCTCTTAGTTTTTGTTACTTTATACGAGTACTCAATTGAAATGTTAAGCTATTATTTTTACTATGACTTTTTGTTGATATTATGTGTCTCAATATGGTTATAGATATCTGCAAAAAGTATTGAAATTCAATTCACTGGATTGGAAGTTTCAAGTACTTTGAAGCAGTCTGATGATTTACATGCGAAAGGGAGCAGGGGAGTAAATAAAAATGAAATGTGGCACCGAGCGCCAGAGCGCCAGCCACTCGGCATTTGTCGAAGAAAATTGTGATAGATACTACTTATATGAATTTTGAAAAATCGGAGATGAAGACAGTCAAAAAATACCGCGCTTTGTTTATGGAGATTTGGCCGAATGGTGCCAAGAAACCTCTTTTTATAATGAATTGGAGACAAAGCATCCAATTTATAAACATAATAACGTCAGTTATTTTAGTCAGGGCATAGTTAATGGGAATATTGTAGTTAATAACTTTCAGGGCTTTCTTTTCTGTGAAATGAATTTGATCCGATAGTTTTTACTCGGATAGGGAAAATTTATGGCTGATTGTTACACAGGTTTGTGTGGGTGCACGAAAAGTTTCTTCCTATTCCACTTGAACCATTGCCGAGACCAAACCTAGCATCCAAACACATCACATTTATCAGGAAAGTGCTTAGTCAATTTGTGGAAGTTGATAATGTTATTAAAGCCAATTTTACCAATTCCAAATTATTAAAACCTTTGTATAAAGAGATGGACAGACTTCACCAAATATTTGATCAAATTTTACTCTTGCACACTCAAGTATGGTAGCTTTCAAGAGGAAAAGTACTCGAAAGATTGTTTGAATAGAGACGAACTTTGTTTGAAGGCCACCTTTTCAATTGAGTTTCAAGCGTTATGAGCGCTAGTTGTTATGCAACTCAGCTTACATATTTATCTGATATTTTTTGAACGAAATAAATTAGGCTAACTATTTATCTGATATTTATAGAACAGTTCCATAACCTCTAATGTGTTCCCGATATAATCGCGTCTATAATAAAGAAATTGGATTTTCGGTAATCTCTTGTCGAAAAATAGTGCGAAATTCTTGTGGCATTTCATAATTTTTACTCTCAAAATGAGCTAAAATACTCAAAAGTATAAAAGTACATAATAGTTTACTTAAAAGGATTCAAAATGTTCTTCAGACAATGTTTTACAAATTAAAATGGCGACAATAGCTGATTTTCAAATCAATCAACGTATTATTGTTTCAATAATTTGAAAATTTATCAGTTTCTGAAAAATAGTGATTGAAACAATGACAAATTCTTTGTTTCAACCTGATTTAAAAAAAGATCTAATAATTTTAATCTTTAATACTAAATCTTTAATTTCTTATGACAAATGTTAACACGCAACGTGTTATTTAAACTTGTTTAAGGCACTTTATAAAATAAATCAGGATCTTTAATGATTTTAAAATTTGAAATTGACAACTTTTAATTAAAATGAGAATTGTTTTGAAATTTTTATAATTACTAGGGGAAGCAAATGATTTGGAAGGGAATTTTTCATCAACAAATCTTACCATAAGTTCTAATAAATACAATTAAATATGCAAATACTTTACTAAGTATTAGAATTTGGAAACTTAAGCTATGTTAACTTACATTTTCCGAAAAATGCGTATAAAGGCGAAACGACACAAAAGAAGAACCATCGGGAGGCCGCGTCCCAGGCTTTTCACTCATTTGATGAAAATAAGTCGATATTCGACTTGCTTGGACGGCTACCAAGTTGCCAGCAACACCTGCGTAACGAAAGTTTTTGAATTATCAAAGGTGAGCAACAAGTTTGGTGTAAAAAACAGTTTGGTCAAAGAAATAAAAAAAAAAAAAAAAATGAGTTATAAAAAAAAAAGCACAAATACAACAATCTTCGTTGAATCTTTTTTTCTGTTCTTTTACAAATTGTTTATTAAGTTTTCTTTAAGATTTTTTATTCATTGAATACTATATGGGGCCATCAAAAGTTTCCGTTTTGAGGGAGTGACAGCAGCATATATGCAATTTAGAGCGTCGCCGACATCAAGGCATGGAATTATTGTCCGTTCTTCGTTTGTTTCCGAAGTGTGTGTGGAAAATGCTGAAACATTAACAATGGCGACATTGGTGTCAAATGCGCCCAAACAGGACCAACGTACTTTATTTTTTGGCTGACGAAGGACAAATACCGGGAGACTTTAGGGGCAGGAGTTAGGCTATTGTAGGTAAAAGCAGGCACAGGATACTCTGAGCTTTCCTGAATAAAAATCAAACTGGATGGCTTTTTGCCTTGAAGCACCTGATGTGTTTCAATGTTGAATTCAACTCGTTCCTTGAGCGCATTGTTGCAAACTGATGCCATCACTGGGAACCTGAGTCGAAAGCGTCCACCATGCAGTGGTGCCATCCTCCGTCCTCTGGTCGAAAAGAAGTTCAAGAACCAGTCAACTACAGGAAAAGAGATGACTACCCTGTCTTTGATTGCTTATTTGCCATTGCTTATGATTTAAAGGGATGCAGGTGTCTCTATCATGGGGAACGGTACTGCGAAACGCTGGAGAGGTTACGACGTGCAAATTTAGGTGAAACGATCGTGAAAACTGCGTAGTGGGGTGATTCTGCTACATGTTTACGCAGGTCCCCCATATCGCAATCCCTTCCACACGCAAAAGTTATATTCACTAAAGTGGAAGACACTCAAAAGGCATGAAATTTCCACGCCTTCAGGGTTTTTAAAAAAGTCCATGAAAAGTCGACGGTTCCTGCCGGAAGCAGAAGTACAGTAGACAGTTTCGGACTTTTTCAAGCAACAGAAAAAGGGATATTTCATTCAACCTGGTGCAGTAGTGGGAATGTTGCCTCACGAGATGGCGATTTTGCATGACTTTCATACCAAATTTAGTACAGCCCTCGAACGGAAACCTTTTGATCGCCCCTTATATTACGAAGTAAACTATTGTGTTTTTGGTAAAATTAATAAAAATTAGGATATAGAATATATATATATAAATGTTCATATTTTTATATAAAGTTATTTAATCTTTTAAATATTAATAATTGAGCAAATATATTAGATATTTTATACTTGATAATTCATAAAAAAAAGTGACTCATTTTCTGTATCGGATAAAAGTCACCATTTCATTACTTAAATCTTTAAAATTCATTCATTAAAACAAAGTAAAAACAAATGTGATATCTTATGCTGAAATATAAATATAAATATTTTCAGGATGAAGAATAACCCCTAGAAGAAAAAAAAAAACACTTTGTTTTAATGATAATAGGCTTGCAAAAAATTTTTTATTATCCAAAGACACTTATAACTCACCATTTATGACTGGTTGGAATATGGCAAAGCCTTTGAACTGGGAAATTGAGAATTCCAAAAGGTAACCACCAGCACTGAAAAAAAAAAAGTATATACAATATTATAATAAAACATTAAATTTTTTTAAGGAATTGCAAATTATTCTATTTAAAAAAAAAAGACACAATGTAGAAATTATTCAAAACGTTAAACATATGAAAATGAGAAACTCGCCTGAATATTATTTTAAAATTTTAAGAAGTGAATTTAATGGAGTTAAATTATTGAGTTTAGCTTACCAACGTAAATATATATATATTGCGTTTTTGAAATATTTATATTTAAAATTCAGCAAAATAAATAGAGTCAAACAAGCAAGAGATTGGAAACACTGAATCTAGATTAATCTCATCTAAATAAACAGTAAAATTTCTATCTTTTGTGCACAAAAGAAACAATTTAAACCAAGTACAATTTATGATAAACAAAATTAATTCCATAATGTAACATACTTCAATATCTATAATGCGTATTTCAGATAAATATCTTACAGTTATACAGAACATTATTAATTCTCATTTAATAAATTTTCAATATTTATTAGAATGTTATAATTAGTGGGAAAATTTTATACTAAAAATGAGTCGTACATAATTTTTTTTTAAGTTTTAAAAAATAGATGCTTATAGACAAATATAAGAAAGATCATATAATTTTATTTTTATTGCATTTCTTTGAGTAAAGTAAAAGCTCAATAATAAATGTTTAAAAATTTCATTGCGTAGAGCTCGATATTAAATGCTCGATATTAAATAACAGCTCGATATTGACATGTCATTGAGTAGAGTAAAAGCTCGATATTAAATGCTTAACATTTCATTGAGTAGAGTAAAAGCTCGATATTGAAATGCTTAACATTTCATTGAGTAGAGTAAAAAAGCTCGATATTGAATGCTTAACATGTCATTGAGTAGATTAAAAGCTCGATATTAAATGTTTAACATGTCATTGAATAGAGTAAAAGCTCGATATTAAATGCTTAACATGTCATTGAGTAGAGTAAAAGCTCGATATTAAATGCTTAACATGTCATTGAATGTAGAGTAAAAAAGCTCGATATTGAATGCTTAATATTTCATTGACTGATTTTTATTTATGAAGTGTATTTGTACCTTACCTTTGTTATAACCAAGGCAGTGATTACAGGAATCCATCCGGAATATAATACTTGTCTTACAAATGGATTTTTGTAAGAAAGGTATACCCACACGGGTATCAGGAATATAAATATACCAATAATAATAGAAGGTGGTATATAATTTTCTGTAATTAATAAAATTTCATTAACATCACCAATCTTAATATTATGGAAATATGATTAAGTAAAATTAATGCTGAATTTAAAATTTTACCTCTCATTTTTGTACAAGTAACTGCTTATAGCAGCAAGAATGCCGAGAGTCGTTACATCTCCCAAGGAAGCTGCTATCGGGGTGGCAACATTGTCTGGATTGATATTGAATTTGTGCGACAAGATAACTACAACAAGGGTGATGGATCCTGAAAAGTTAGAAATATGCAATGAATTTCCGACATTAATTAAATAAAATTTATTTTTATTAGATTTGTGGTTAATTATTTACACCTGGTTCACATTTTATTCCTAAAAATATGAACAAATACATTAGAAAGACCTGACAAAATATTCGGCAAACTGACTGACTCGCAGAATTTCAATAGAAGTTTGTTGCACACTGCGCTCGTGAGACCAAAAGAGTGAAATGATTTACAATTACTTTTAAGAATTCATGTATTATTCAAGTATATTGAAAAGTCTAAATTTTTTGGTAAGTTTTTCTATCAAATGATTTTATTTGAAAAGTTAAGGACAGTTGATGGTATGATGTAACCTGTTCTAGAGTGAGTTCACAAACTAGATGATCTTTCTTTACACAAGCCTGAGGATCTGATGATAGAAAAGTAAATTAAAGATGTTTCAAATATTGGGGCTAAAAGGAACTTCGTTCAATTAAAAAAATGGCTTCATTTAAATTATCCTTAATTGACCTTTTTTGACTTGGGTCTTCTGAAACCCACCGTTTATAAAAATCTTACGAAGAAATAAGAATCTATAAATCGAAACATGTTTACAAATAAACTATTATACAATATTATATTTAGAAAAATCTCGCTGGAAAGGCTTTTTCAATGTAACTCCTTTCTATACAAATCATCAAGCTGACAAACAATTTGAATGTTAAAACTAATAGTCTTCATTTAATTTAATCAGAACGTTATTTTTTTTTTTAATTGAAGTCTACAAAATATCCTCATGTACTAAAAAAATATCACATGAGGCTTACAGAAATAAGTGACAAAAATAAAAGTGTGTAAAATGGTAAATTTAACATGACATTACAAAAGAAAATAAAAGACAGAAAGAATTTAAGGAACGTCAAAGTACGAATTTACAAGTTGATAAAAGTTTAGTGACCTTTAAAATTATGGCGTGGTTCTTCTATCGTTAAAATGTTTCCAGAACATTCAAACTCCTGGAGCAGCTAAAAAATGTAATCGCTGTTCCGCAATCCACCTATATTGCAGTTGCAAATATCAATATTGAATATAGTTTAAATCTGTTTAAATAGGAGTTAGAATAATTGCTATGTCTAGTCATAAAACAATTATTCTAAATTAGATGAGCTCTAAACTTTTGGGGGAATAGAGAGAAAGTACTTCAAGATAGAATCATTCTATACTTCTATGTATAATGTATTTCACAGATTATTGTTCTTTCGTTCCTTTGAGTGTCTTTATAAAATAAAATTTTTATATATTAACATTAATTTCAATTTCTCATTTGGTGGCTTCTTTTGTAAGACAATAATTCCTGTCATTGCCGGATATGGCCACGAACAAATGCAAAAAATACTGTTACGTTCTCTTTAGTAAAGGTACTAACAGTTTTTTGAATAATAACGATCTTATTATAGTACAATGGAATATTTTGTAATTCTAAAGAAGACAGAGAATCCATGCAAATTGCGCATTTTAAATGGAACCATTTTGTTCGTTTATCTAGCCTAATGCGCAACAGTTCGAAAATAAACACGGTACATTAGTTACGTATTCTGTATAAAATTTTTAACCATTTTTATAGACGACGTAACTAAAATAAACTTTGCTAGCATTACAGTAGTAACATAAATAAACTATTGGAAAGTCTTCTATAAAATTATTGTTATAAGTAATAATGTTGATAGATTTCTCTAGGATGGATGTTGTAAACTAGCTTTTACGATGCGTTTCTTCAATGAAGGTGGCTGTGGCTTCATTTTCAACGAATCAGGATTTCATTCCGTTAACCGTCTGATAGATATCGGAAGTATCAAACTTGAGGCAATTCGAATCATCAACAATTAAAATTAAAAAAATTAATGTCGATGCCGTTTTGAAATTCTTTTATAATTAAAAATAGTTTTGGAAATAAAGCATCAATCAACATTATTATTCACTAATGTAGTATTGTTTACAGAAACATTTAATTAAGCTACAGAAATTGTAAACAAAGCAATAGGAAGCTGAATCCTTTAGTATATAACAGAGTAACTTTATGTAGCCACATTAAAGACAATTAAATCTCTTCAACAATGAAAAATTTCAAACAAAAAATGAATGATATGTAATTGTTTAACACAAAATAGAAATACTCCGTGTAAGAAAATATACTTCAACTTTTTTATGATCAATTTCTTTTAATAAATTAACATTACAAAAAAAATACGATAACAAAAATGATAATGGCATATTTAAAACTTGTATGCAACATTTTTTTAATATCACGAATTATTTACTTATATATTCTTAAAAAATTTGTAATTTAAATTCCAGCTTTAATCATAAATTCAGTTTAATTTTACTATCTGATATTTAATTTTTTAGTGATTTCAAAGAATTATATTTAGAAAATTTGCAAGTGCATAAATTACGACATAATTTTGCAGAAAACATTAAAAACTAAAAATAACATTTAGTGAAAAATAAAACATTGAAACAAATAAATGATAAATAAAATGATGAATTATTATGAACCTAAAAGTTACAAAGAATACTCATAATAGTCAACAAAAACGAAGGTTGAAACCATCATTCAGTTAGATGATCTCTAAAGCTGCTTTATAATGTTTATTTTATGCTATATATATATATATATATATATATATTTAAGTATGCTTTATTATGTCATCATTTTATTGGTAATAAATTTGAATTTACGACTTAAAGTAGAAATAGCCGAGGAATCCAATTTACAAGAAAAATAAAAATTGAAAAACATGCAATGTTAGTGTCAATTTAACCTAAATATTACTATAAAAATTCTATTGTATTTGGAAGTAGGTTAAATATTTTTGCAATTTCGACTTCAATATGGGTCAGTACAGTAAGTATAGATCAGGGAAATTTGAACAAGTATAATGAACTGCAGTTTCAGTGGAAACCGCTGAAAAATATTAGAAATTACAAGAAAAATGAACGAGTCGCAAAATATCCCATACCCATATTATGAATAAATACAGTTGTAAGTAATTTAAATTATTAAAAAAGACAAGGTTTAATGTCACATGTCCATGATCTTTTTGAATAAAGTGATAAAAAGAAATTAAATCTTTATTGCTTTTATCACATTTTTAGTTCTTTAGCATCTGAAACTTTCAAAAACAAGTTTCAACTTAAGATAAATTTCAATGCAACAACCACTTAAAGAAGTTTATTTTAATAACTGATAAATGTGACAGTAATATTTTAAACAATGTTCTGGCCATCAAATTTAGGCGGATGATTTTTTCCCCTTATATTTGACACAGTTTATTTCATTACTTGAAATGTTATTTTCCAACTTAATCTTGAATGATATATTTAAAGTAATTTTTTTTTTAAAAATAATCTACATGTGTGAATTAATGTTTGTATATAATGTTTTGTATTCTAATGTTTGTATATTTAAGATAATTTGAATAATATTTTTGCTTTTGCTTAAGGTAATTTGCTTTGTATATTTAAGAATTTTGTTTGTATATAATAAAATAATTTATAGTTGTGTATATATTTACGGTAATATTACCTTACTATGTTTGCATATTTAAGCTTATTTGTTTTACAGAATAATTTATGCTTGTGCATACAATTAAGACAATTTTGTTTTTATAAAATAATTTATGTGGGTGTATATATTTTGTGTGTATATCTAAGGTAAACTAATTTTAAAACAATTTGCTATTTTGTACCATATGCATGTCCATTTTTAATCTGCACATGCCCTGATATTTTTTTGTGAATACCAATTATATAGTTATGAACTGTTCTTATTTTCTCTTCTCAAATGCCTGCCTGCCTTTTATATTTCCATTACCCATAATTTGGGCAAAATCTGCTTCTACTTTCTAATTATTTATTACCTGTTACTCCTTTTTTAATTATTCTTTCAATACATTTTAACTGCTTTGATGAATATTCCTACAGCTCTCTGATTTATATATTCTCCAATGTAGTGTTTATTTCTTGTATTGCATTGCTTTTAAATTTTTCTCATATTTTATCCTATGTATTTTTATATTTTTATGTATACATATTTTCCCTTTTTTTTTAAATTTTTTATTTTTTTCATAGTTTCTATTGTTTTTTGTGAAATTTTTCCTCGTTCACCTTCTGTACCTTCCACAGGAAATTTGCGAAATTTTAGTCCCGGTGGTCCATTATGTGTCCATTCAATTTCACTCACATATTTCCCAAACTGTATAGGGGCATCTCCGCTCTAGGCACAGTGATGATGGTGGGGGTAGTAGAATATTTTTTCTTTCTAATGCCGTTGGAAAACACTTAGATAGTTTGGTCTTGAATGCCCTAAGACAACGTACTGCACAGACGTTACTCACTTTGCATTACCCAGGGGCGCGTGTAACTTGAAGATGTCTACGGTTGCGGAGTAACAATTCACCCGAACGCTCTACGATCCTATTAGACCGGAACCTACGGTTTAAAGTGGATTCCGAACCACTACACACATCCATGGCACCGCCGACTCGAACCCGAAACCTGTGGTACCAAGTGCCAGAGCGCTGCCACTCGGCCATTCAGGTCCCAGTAGAATATTAGTTTAAAAAATTATAAACTTTGAAGTTCTTAAAAAGGAGATTAAATGCACATTTCCTTTTTAAATTAAAAATCTTTAGCGTATTAAAATTTTCTTTGCTACCAATGCATTAATATTATAACGTTTAGGCCTATACTTCACTTATAAAGGTTTCAAGAAGATTGCTATTTTCAGCTTCATGGGAACATTTTAATTTTTATTTACAAGCAAATATATACATACAGAATTCTATTTACATAAAAAAAAAAAAAAAATAAAAAGATGATTTGATTCACAAGTGCAGTTCACACCAAGATAGGAGATTTTCAGAGTACTCGAGTCTAGATCGAATCAATTTCACCAGGTCTGTGGCAGACTTTAATTATCATACGGCGTAATACACGAAACCACAAGAGATCCACTTCGGAGACAGGCGGACTCTCTGCCCTATTCAGTCACTTCAGAGGAAAAAAACTTCTGGTCGACTCGTCGCAGAACTCTCACAGAACTTCACCAAAAACCTCCTTAAAAAAAATCCGTCAAGAGAAGGGCGAGGCACAGCTTCCCTCACTTCTCATTGGAGTCACCAATCGCTATGCATCAATTCATGGTTTAGTCCGTATTCCATCTGTAACTGTAATTGTTTCGACCTGTGAAGGTCGCACAAACAATCGCCAATTTCATAAGGTTTCATTATCCTTGACGCTGAATATCTGCTATCAGATTTGAGTGGTAAATTGTTCCCATTAGTACAAAAACACTAATTGCATGTAATATAACTATCCACAACACTGATTACCTGCTGTAAAATTTGAGTGATTGGTTAATTACGTAAATGTTAAATAACATACATTCCTCTCTCCTGGGAACGAAATACCAACTCTTCCCGTTGGAAAATGCTACAATATCTTATTATACTTTACATTAAAATATACTATTACATATATATATATAGATAAAATGCATTTATGTCTAAGAATAGCCAACTTGTAATGTGTACTATTTTAAAAGTCGCAGTTCGCAAATTCTTCAGTGATTCATATCAAATGAATTCTTCAGGAGATATAGCTTTTTGAACTGATCATGTTGTTTTTGAAAGCCTGGAAAATTTCATTCCAAGTCACTTGTCACTAGAATGGTAGTTATGCAGCATCTTCAGCATTATCCAAGCTGCAGCATTGGACAGCTTTCTGCACTATATTAAAATTTTCCTACTGGAATTTTGAACGAACAAATTCCAGGAATGAAATTTGGCGAGTTTACAACCCTATCTTCCTTGAGTTGAAATGGAAGACTTTTTGGTTTACAGAATTCAAGTGTGCCCGCCCATCGCCGGCGAAGATGCACACTGGTTTGTTTTGTCACTCTAAAGCAGGGGTCTCCAAACTTTCCAGCCTTTAGAGGCCTATTGCTTACTCCAGTAAGTACCAAGGGCCAAAAACGTTTTAATTTTTTTTTGCCATTATCTATAATTTCTAGACTAGTCGCCGAGTACGTGCCCTGAGAGAGCATATGCTTGATAAATTCGCTGGTTCAATTACTACAATTACAATTGTGTGTATCGATATGACCGTGACACTTGACGACAAGTGGATACCACGCGGTTTCATTAGCGTTAATTTAGCTTTTTCCGTTTCTGCATATGTCCTGAATCAAACATATAAAAATCCTATGTTTGATTCAGGATATATACATTCCAAATATCGATATACATGCATATGCGATACTCTTTTACCCCAACATAACTACCGAGAGTAATCGCGGGATGTTCACTAGTTTATAATGTTAGTGTTATAATTAATTTCAATTATTTGTTAGTTGTCATGCTTAAGTTAAATTTTTTGCTTATTATGCTTGTCATTAATCTAACCTTGTTATTTGCCTAACAAGTCAATAAAACCGAGTTATTATCATTCTGTGTTTTTTTTATCCAACTTATTGCAGCAACAATAAACTATTCGCTGTCGCGGGCCGGATTGATGACACTGGCAGGCCAGATTTGGCCCGCGGGCCGTATTTTGGAGACCCCTGCTCTAAGGTCATTTTATGCACACGTTGGGCTAATTAGAAAGGGACCTACAGTCTAACGTGGATTCCAAACGGTTGCTTGGTTTGAAGCTCAATGGTTGCTTTTTGCACATTAGGGGCCAATCTGACCAGGTCCTACAGATTAAAGTGGAATCTGAACCACGAACATAGCATTCAACCGTGATCAGCATCCGTTCACACCCGGGAATCGAACCTGAGCTATCTTGAACACAAGGCCCTACCCACCGAGAGGAGCAAAGATGCTGGAGTTTATGGCATGGCATGGCATTATTGAGTTCTGAACGGAACTTTCTCGGTCACAAATCTAAAATAATATCTACAAGGCATGGTTAAAATTAAAATTTGGACAATTTTTAAAATCATGTAAATGGTATTTGATTTGCTGCACTATTAGCTGTATTTTTATACTTCCTATAACAGAGTTTAGAAATCAATTTTCTGACACGATAAAAATATCTAAAACGCATGCATTTCATAATAAAATATAAATTCTTGCATTTATTAAGTAATCTGGAAACCCATGGTGGATTGCACATAGTATTTTGGTACAAACACAGTTAAATAACACCAACCTAAGATCAAGCTGGCTATTACTGCAGTGAAAAGAGAACTGGCACACAGAAGTAAAGCGTTGCTAAGATCAAATCCACTGTTTGCGATGCTCATCGTTGTAGCAAAAGCGGCAGCCAGAAATCCCATGACTGTGGCTTGACACTGAAACAAATGGACATTTTAAATACAAGTTCAATAATAAATCACCTAACAACTGACCGATTACTAGATGACTTAACTAGTATGTCGTAATGTGCAATGGATGACGAAATATACAACAATGTATATTTACAGTTAGACCATAATTCACGATAATATACAGTCCAGTCACATTAATGTGACCACCTGCCAAAAGCCAGAATATACACTCTTGTATATTCTGGCTTTAAATGGAGTGTGGAATGTGGTATTAAGTGGTATTTAAGTGGTATTAAGTGGAATTCTTTATATACACTCCGCTGCAATGTGCTGCCACCTGCCTTTTTGTGATTGGTTATTTCACGTTGACGTCGAAAGTAGGTGGTGGTCACATTAATGTGACTGGACTGTGTATAATACAAAAGCTGACATCAATTAAAAATTCTCTATTTAAAGCAAACTGATAAATTATAAATTGCAAGAAAATTTGAAATAGAATAGAAATAATTATTAATGATATAGAAGATATTAAAAGATCACGGAAATGATTGAATATCTAATCTCAGCTTGATTAATTTCAAAAAAAAAATTAAAGAATGAATAAAAATATATTTTGTTATAATGAGTGACTATTGTATAAGTTTTTAAACGTGATATATAATTTATATAAAATTTATGCATTCTTAATCTTTTTATATTAAATAAAAAAAAAAAAGTAGTTATGAAAAAAAAAATGTAAAAATATGAAACATTTTAAAGAAAACGCATTTAACTTTAGATTTGATGAACGACTGTAGAACTTTGTTATACAAATACAATGTGCAATAAAGACCAAGAATTTCAATACTAAACTGAATGTTTCAAAGATTCCACATAGTATAATACGTGTATAAGTGACTACATTTATATTCATTCTTACAAAATAAATGCTTATCACATGAAAGTCACCGACGAAATTTATTCTCATTAAGAAACAAACGATACTTAATCAGAAGAGCCATTTTCTTTTCTTTAAATTAGAATTCATACAGAAGGTAAGGATTAAATATTCAAATTCTTCATTTGTGCTCTTCTAATACGATTTATATTCATTAGGTTAATTAGACAGAAATTTAACAAAATTTACTTGCTGATATACTTTATGTCCCTTTCTTTTATGAATACTTTATTGTTTCTATAATATTCCTTTTAAGCAAATCTACTGGGCTTCAATTACCCACAGCTTTATATTGAATATTCTATAATATTACTTAGTTGCCTTTGCCCAAATTCTTATATTTTATTCAATTTGTTTTTATTTTTACTATTTTATTCGATTTGTTTTTATTTTTACTATTTTATTCGATTTTACTACTGCGCCCAAAAAGTAAGACCAATTTTTTTTTCAAAAACACTTTATTTATTCTTTTTAAATTTATTTATTCGACTTCAAAATAATCCCCCAGACACAATGCACTTATGTCAACTTTTTTACCAATCCTCAATGCATGCTAAAAAGTCATCGGCAGGGATGGCATTCAAAGTGCGCGTCGATTCAGTTAAATCTCTTCAATCGATTCAAAACGGTGTTCCGGGAGACTTCTTTTTGTGTTTAGGAAATAGCCAGAAGTGTCACGGTGTGAATACGGTGGTTGTGCAACGATATAAGTTTCATTTTTGGCAAAAAAGTCACGAAGCATCAATGCAGCGTGAGCTGGCGCATTCAGTGTTTTCGGTACCAATCGAGATTTGACGCGTTTGAGGTCCAAAATTGAATTGACCGATCTTTTTGAAATTCCAGCATCATCAGCAAGGTCTCTAATTGTAAATCGACGGTTTGCAAGCACCAAATCTTTGATTTTTGGACGTGAGCTTCGTTGGTTGAGGTTCGTAGAGGGCTCTTCGTCTTCAACGCGTTCTCTGCCTTCTTTGAACTGTTTTTATCACTTGAAATTATTTCTTTCCAATATAAGAATGCTCAACGGATGTCTTCTGAAACATTCTATACGTTTCCACAAACAAAATTGAATGCAAGTTCTTTGCTCAATTAATTCAGACATTTCAAACAACGCCGGAATCTGTTTTAGCGTCCGCAAAAGCCAAGCGTAACTGAAACACTAATGAATATTTTAACGTCAAATTTCACACAGATGTCAAGAACAGGGCCAACAACCAAAAAAAAAAAAAATTGAAATTCCATAAGCCCCGAATTTTAAATTGGTCTTACTTTTGGACACAGTAGTAGTATTTATTCATTAAACATATTAGAAAAACTCTTAATTTTTGTTTTTCTATTCTCTAA
Source organism: Caerostris extrusa (assembly GCA_021605095.1). Lineage (NCBI taxonomy): Eukaryota > Metazoa > Arthropoda > Arachnida > Araneae > Araneidae > Caerostris > Caerostris extrusa. Next base: position 63,276 of record BPLR01014796.1, on the reverse strand, counting down.
TCTAAAAATAAATAATTTAGAATAATTTTCAAATAAACTTATAAACGAAATAAACTTACCTGTATCAGTGCCATATTACCCCACGACATCTGCCATTTTTGTTTCATAGAATCCAGATTTCCCAGATTTGCCTAATAAAAATTAGATATTTATAAATTAAGATAATTAAGTTTTTAATAATATATTTATTACTTAAGTATTTAATAAGATATTTTTTAATAAGATATTATTAAAAATATTTTTTAAATTTAATAAGATATTATTAAAAGAATTTTTAATAAGATATTATTAAAAAAATTAGATATTTACAATTGATTACAATCCCATTTCGTAAATAAATGCATTTGAAAATGTAGGAGGATTAAAATATTTAATGGTACTTAAGTGTCCTATATATCATACTGTTGTTGAAATAAATTCTAAAAAAAATTTTGGGGATTAATAGCGTTATGGGAGATAAAGATGATGGAATATCGTAATCTCCCACTAAGCCTCTACCCATGTACAATTTTAAAAACTTTAAATATTTTTTACATTTTAAGTAAGTGAATTTTATTAACATTTTACTATTTATGATTAATTTTTAGTCCCGTAGTCTACAATTTTTTGTCGCAATAAACATAACATAATAATAAAGCAATGAAGCTTTTATTCTCAGATAAATATGGTATAAAGTACACACTGAATTACGGTATAAAGTGCGCACTGAACTTTAAGATGTATATACTTTTAATGGTTAGAAAAGAAATGAAATCATGAAGAGATTTTTTTTTATTGCTTATAATAAAGAAAGTTAATTAAATCTTAATTCTCTTTTTAAATAACAAAGTTAGTAATATGACTTTTGCAAATTAGCCTACAATATGTGATGAATTGATTTCTCCCATTTACTGCAAAAATTGTTTAAATTAATGTGCCAGATTAAAAATATTGGCAATTTAACACCTTACTACATAAATTGGAGAAAATATATTAAAATAGGTTTCGAAGATTTAGATGAATTTCTTGGTATTTTTATAAAAATTTTCGTAAAAAAAAGTAATTCAACATAGGAAGATTCTTACATGAAGGAAAAAAAGAAAGGAATTATTTTAAAATTTGTTCTAGAATTGAACTAGGGCTTACCTGGGTTGAAACCCTGGAGGCCAATGTCATTTCAAGATTCCCTTTTAAGCCCAAAAGAGTTGGAACGAGAATGAAGAGCTCTGTGACACTTTGGAATACCGTCCAACCCTTGGAAAGAAATAGGATCATTCAAAATAAAACTACAAATTATTTTACACAACCAATAATACAAATATGTGTTAAAAAAAATTAGGCATGAAATATATTCAATGACTTATTTTCAGATAAACCATTACATACTGTTTAATGAAAAAAATGGCAATTTATAATAGTATAAAGAAATTTTACATAGTGTGTTTATGCTTTTTTTTTATAATGTGCGATGAATGATATTTGGAATAAAACAGGCATTATTTTTTGTAAATAACCAAGTTTCAAAATCAAATATTTTCTAAAAGTTGATTTGAAACGACAGAAAATATTTTTGAAGCTTTCTGTCTTAATAGCAATACCCATTATTCACTCCCTTTTAGATAAAAGCTTTCTTTATATTAACAATAATTTAATTTTCTAGATTACTATTTTGGTCAACATTTAACATTAACTGTCTGTATGAGTAAGAAAACGGGTTAGATTGCTATTTTGGTCTACATTTAACATTATTTGTATGAGTAAGAAAAAAGGGCTAGATTGTCTGTATGAGCTACTTTGGTACTTTGGTCTACATTGAACATTGTATGAGTAAAAACGGGCTAGATCGCTATTTTGGTCTACATTTAACATTGTGTGAGTTAGAAAACGGGTTTTTAATAAAATTTTCAATTACAATTGAATGATATATTAAAGTTAAAAAATGACAGCTAAAATGTGTAAAACATTGATAATAATGGAAAACAATTATGCACGATATTTAGCTATGAAAGCTATTTTTTACATTCAAAAGTGTGTTTGAAAGCGAAGAATTGTAGCTTCAGCTTAAATCCTTAGTTTTCTGAGGTAATTTGGGGTTGTATTTAATCTATCAATGTTTTATATGTCTAGAATGTTTTCGAAATGATGAATGGTAAACAATATATTGTAATACTCGAAGTATAAAAATAATGAAGAAATAGAAGGGAGTTTTCATACCAATAATACTAACTAGAAAGACGGCAAAAGATTGTTTTCTATCTTAGTTCTTAAACGAATTAAAGAAGAATTTCAATCCAAATGAAAAATCGGATACAAGATTGGTAAGACTATCTTAAAAATCAATGAATAAAACTTTTCGATACTGATTTTATATAGGGAACACAACAAATTGTCCCAAAATACTGATGACAAAGATATTTCTGAAAGGCATAGTTCAGAACGTATCAAAAGAATCGGTATTCGCGTAACACAAGATTTTTTCTAATTAAACATGGTGCAAAATGTCTGATGAGTGTTCTACAAATAAATATCTCTGTCCTTGTGATTTTTGTGTGGTTCAAACTAAAAATGGTATATGATGTAATTTTTTTTATAATTCAAATCAAAATGTTAATAAAATAAATTATCGCACTGTAGTAATTTTATAATTTTTAAACAAGCATTAAAACAATACTTCGGGCAAAGCTTATAAAGTTTATAATGATTTACTGCAATTTAATGTATATTTGATATGCAATCAAAAAAAAATGCATAGTTTCTTAAAATACAATTTGTGAGGAAAAAGAAACATTTTTAATAGAGAAGTAAGAGGTTAAGAAATGTTTAGCAATTTCACACACAACTTCTCCTTTAAGTAAAAATTGATGGATAATTTAAGTGGAAACACACAAGATGCACAAACCTAACTATGTAATAAAAATAGCGATATACAGTTGTCATATTCCTCACAGAAATATTTAATTATAAAATAGTTTTTTTTAGGATATGTTTTACTAAATTAAAATTATATTTACACACAAAAACAAATCATGAGTAAATACTTGATATTAAATTTAATGCTACAGTTTTATGTCAAACTGATTATTTAATATGCTTGCAATTTGCAACGAAGGACAATTTTAGGGAAAAAATGATTCTTAAGTAATAACCGTATGAATAAGTTCCAAATGAAATTATGAATAAATTCCACATTGCATTTGAAATGATAATTTGTGCTAAGAAAAGTCCAAAATTATCTTCATGTTTTCATTATTTCGTCACCCAGGACTTAGTTTGAAGAAGCATAATTTTTTAACATTTTTATAAAATTACAGCTCATAGTTTAAGTTTGCGAACAACCTCGGGATTTTGATTCCGCTTTCAAACAATTATGTTGATGTAATTCATAAACTAAATTTTTTTTCACATTTACTTCTCGTCTCACGTTTTAAAATTCAATTTCCAATTGTGAAAATAAAAATAAATTTGCTATTCACTTTGCTAAAGTTGCTTTATTCTTTATTATTATCAATAAAGTTTTACTTAAACTATTGAAATCTTTTAACAATATAATAATTCTTTATCGATACAAAGAAAATTGTTAGTTTCACACATAAAATATTCATTATTTTTAATTGCAAACAATCGAATATGAAAATATAGTTTCATTAAATTTTGAATAGTTATAAAATAAATGTACGTTTTATTTGTTGAAGCAAAATAATAAATAGCCAAACTATGAATAATCTAAGAAAAAAATGTCTTGAATTTTAAGATTTTCTGGATAATACAATATATTGCATGGAATAGGAACATAAGTATAAGAATAAACCTACTTAAACCAATACAAATTATGATATTATTTGTACAGAAATCTATTCAAGAGACATGAACAGATGTATTTTTAGAAGACATGCACATGACTAAAGTCTGTACCTTTACATTAAATTGAAGATAAAAAATTACCTTTTAAAATTCTTGAAGTAGTTCAATATGATTTACTTCTAAGACGTAAATGTTTATACAGAGCCATTATTAAAGTGAAATAATTTAAATTTATATTTTGTAGAAAATCATTATTTATCTGATCAAGGTATAGAAGTATAGTATTTTTAACGATAAACATTTCAAAATATTTTAAATACTGTACTTCATACTTTTTTTGTTTGTGTAATGATTGAAACAAATATAGTAATTTATAGAATTCAATTCTGCTTAAATAAAATAAGAATTTTTTTAAATATTGAAAATTTTATTCACTTAAATGTATTAATTTCAGTACATAATGTTTTGAACTTAACAGCCAATTGATCATCTTGTTTGTATGAGAAATGATCCCAGTAGCTCTTTTAAAAACATTTTTGTTTTTCAGGAGGATTTATATTTTTAAATTGCAATAAAAATTGATATCTGTATATTTTGTTGTTAAATAAGCTAAGTTAAAAATTGATTTAAACTCTATTATATAATTGAAAAATAGTCTAATAATCTAATCTAATAGATTTTAGACAAAAAAAAAAATCTTGGATCGTATTCTACATATTGCATAAAATGTCTAAAACACTAAAAATTTTGTCATAAAATTCGTACAAAATCACTCAATTTCCTGCCTGACATTGAATATATCGTACATAATTAAGGTATTGATCTTGCTTCTTATAGTCTTCTTAATCAACAAATACTTCATGATAATACTCAGTGATATAAAATTAATAATGCTGATCATAGATTTTATTTTTTCCAAATCATGTTTGAATAACTAGTATAAAAACACCAAGATGTTTTACTGCAGATCTGATTTTGAAGATAAGGCTTAACGACATATAGTTATTTTAGAGAATTATACACATGGTATGTACACAGAAGATCTTAACGTTTATAAAAATATTCCTGGTTTATTAAATAAATAATTTGAAAGAAAACATTATTTATTTTTGTAAAATTCTCTCTTCTGCTTCCTTTTAAATAATGAACATCCCTTCAGTGAATGTTCTCATAATTAATTTCATTCCTTTTATTAAAGGATGAAAGTATTGTATTGTATTGTATTCATTACTTTTTCTACAAAGTAATACTTCTACAGTAGAAGATTGTGAACTACGAAAAATAAAAAATTAGAAGTCCGTACATGAAACAATTCACAAACCCTGTATAAATTTATTTTTAGTAAGAACTTTGTTGGGTTAAATGATTTACATTATTATTCAAATTCGCGAAATCCTTATTCATTCTACATCTGAAATTATCTAATCTTTTAAGTAACTAATCGTAATAAAATCATCCAAAATATCTCCGACATTAGCAAAGTAGATTGTTGAGGAGTGTTATTTTTTGGATTTATGCCATTTAATTTGTATGCAACAAAAACATATCTGTACCCTCCACATAATCCAGCACAATCCCTGCACCACATGTCCCCATCCCAGCGATGAGAAAAGGAATGAACACTTGAAGACAGATCGCCAACAAAGTCTCTTCTTGATAAGGTTCGCGTACTTTCTTGATACTTCTTATGCTTGCTCTGGAGAGCCTTGACCGAGACCAGCCACTGACACCGTGAAGAGATTTGATGCTGCCAATCGAGGTGATACTCCCCCTTCCCGCAGCATCTCCCACCCCAGAGTCCAAACTCTTCCCCCCCACCGAGGAGGAATCGTCTGTGGAAGATTTGGTTGGACCACAAATGATGATTCCAGAATCTGTGGACACAAGAGTTTTTTTCGGTTCATTTTGGTTGCTGACGCTGATGGTGTTATTGTTCGTTGGGCAAGCAAAGTCAACGGTGTTCTGAAGAGAGATGGTGACGGTTGGTGATGATGTTCGCCATTCTTCATTTGCTACATGAAAAAGAATGCATAATTTACTTGTATCTATTAAATTGTATATCTATTAAATTGTTTACATCACAAATTTACTTAATACCCTTAATAATGTTAGACATAGCAAATAAATGATGCTTATTTATGAATTAATGCTAAAATTTGTATTATTTTTTTTAATAATGTATTAAATATGTACAAGACTGGAGCTAGGAAACACATTAAGGAATCATAAAAATGTTCAAGAAATTAAAGTCCAAAAGAAGAATTACAAAATACCTTCACTGTAAACAGACGGTTAAAAAAAAGCAATTCAATGTTTCAAACTGTATAAATTTCGCATTTTTATTTGAATTTAAGAGCAAAAGACTAAGTTCCAGAAGAAAATCTGAAAAAGACGGTTTCAAAATCTGGTTGTCTCCAAAGTTCTCTATAAAATCATAATATTTATTATGAAGTTTCAATCATCTAGAAAAATGTCCAGAATATACTAAGATTTAAAATTATCTTTTGACTAGGTATTATTAAAGGACTTTGGTAGTCTCATTACCATTGATATACTTTTAAGATGCAAAAAAAAAAAAAGAATTGTTTAGGAAAAATTAAAATTTTGTCCTATTAAAATCGCAATTACAGTTCCATTGGTGATTTTAGAATGATGCTTCTGATGCTCAATAACGCGCCGATTGTTTTCAGAATCCATGTATCACTAAAAGTGGTTTCTGTCTTAATTACCTTTAGATATTTCTCCAATGGCAGTTTTATCGAAATATTAAACAACAGTCTGAAATTGATTATAATTTAATAGTGGTTGTAGAGAACAAAATTTACCGTCACCAAAAAGTCATATCGTATTTTGATCGATATGGCTAATTGCAGATTGTTCAAAGATCAATCTGCTTCAGTCTTGACGCTGATGACCATCAAATACGTGGTTGGAAGAGTCAGTACAATGGTGAGAAATACTACCACTTAAGTCCTAATAATTTTGAGTGAAATTTTTTACAGTTTGATGATATGTAGATTTTGAGGCTATTCGCATTACATTTCATGGTATGTCATCCTATGGTCCTTTTACAACAATATAATATACGAGCGTACTGCGTTCGACATCTTGCGATTGCGAACATGCTGTTGATACTCTTTCTCGGTGAGAAATATCACCAGATCTTTTTCGCCAATTGAAAATATATGGGTAATAAATTGCCACATTCGGGAATACAAAATATTAAAATTCTTCAGAAATAATTGAGAATTGCATGGTAGAAAGTATCGCAGGATGATATTAGGAATCTTAGAAATATCACTTCTTATATGTACATGCGTGAGATTTCATCATCACATAAAAATTGAATATCTTAAAAATATGACTTTTAAAATTATTTTAAACACTATTTTAATTTATTTATGTCTCAGACACTGCTATTTAATTTCAGTTCACCTGCTCAATTAAATATTGCCAAGGTTCAAATGTTTTCTTTATATTATATGCAGAATTCCAAAAGCTATTAATTAACCTGAGGGAAACTAAACAATCAAATGTAGCAATTGCAATTTATGGAAAGTACTCATTTTGTAAATTTTTCAATACCAAATAACAGCAAGAAATTATTCACTGTAAGAAAAAAAAAATAATTCAATTAAAAATACTTTTATTACGCCATGAACAAAATATTTACTATACGATCTCGCGTAAGTGTAGTTCAAGTTGAAAAAGTAATTGTAAATTTTTTATTTCACATGTAAAACGACATTTGATAAAATAATTTCTGGAATCATTTTAAAATTTTATCTCCCAGAAATCATAAAATAAAATAAAAAAATTCCGAGTATTGTGTAAGAAAAATTATCAATTCACCTCTAAACCATGAGATTCGTTGCACAAAAAATACAACAACATGAATTTAAATACTTCACCATAAATTTGTTTTCGCAAGACTTTCTGGAAAAAATGAAGAAAGACGCCTCTCACCTGCTTCGTAATCATCTTCGAATGTGGGATTCTGGAAATAGTCTTGCTCCTGATTCAGAGAAGTGAGATTCGCCGTCGACTCGGAAGGGTTGAGGTCGACCCCGGGCTCAAGGCGCCGAATGCCTAACAATCGCGCCATTTAGCCTCTGGTGGCAGCTACCTGTAAGGGAAGAAAAAACCCTTAAAATCTTGAACATTCACCATTCAGTCTTATCTGTTAACTAAGAGTCAATATGATATTATTAGTCAAATTATCTATCTTGGTGACAGGGTTAAAAACCTATTAACTGTTGACCCTTTCAGAAGTTTGACTTGTTACTGACGTATTCTATTTTACATATTATAATAGGATATTTGCAAAGGCGCTTATATAAAAATTTAAATAATTTTTCATTATTTCATGTATTATATTAAATTAGTCAAACATCAAACGATGTGTTTTTTTTTTTCAATTCCTACTATTAGTTCACACTCTCCCTATATATATATCTTATTCAAATTTTCAATCGTTCATAAAATACTTTTATTCATCCACAAAGTTCAATATATTTTTTTTTTTTGAACTTGTAGTGGATGACACTTGATGTTAATACAGTTTTTTCAAATATTAATTTAAATTTAATATAATTAAATTTAATTAATATTATTTTTTTTTTTTTAGATTTAAGTTGCATGTGTCTACCAATAGATGGCGCCAGATGTAAGAGGAAAAACTGAAACTGAAAAAAGTAGGAATTGACTTTAAAAATAAAAATTTTTTACTTGTTTTTGAATAGTTATCTTTTACAATATATAAAAATATATAATTTAATTCAATTCACAAAATGACGATAGTAAAACTTCATATATTACAGAAAATAGAACCTAATTTCGACCTTGGGTCCTAAATCAACCTTCAACAATGTTGTATCGACTCCAAGAGGTCGTTATCGAGTATTTGACAACCACTGGTGAAGCTCACCTTAAAAGTCTAATATTTAATGATATATATAGATGATAAATTGGAAAAAGAAAAAAAATTATAAGATGGATAAAATATGAAATAATTAAATTGTTTCACTAGCTGCTATCAAAGCCCCCAAAATATATACCTTCCATTCTGCAACTAACGAATGAAATTCTTAAAGAATGATGAACATTTAATCCTTTCACGGATAATGTATGTGCATATTTGTCTTTATCTACATATTATAATATAAAAAAAATTAAATTTGTTGGGAAAATTAATTCACATTATTATTATTCAATTAATAATAATTTGCGAAAATAATATGAATACAATATTATTTTGTTAATATTGTATCATTAGAGTATATAGACCACGATCGTGATAAGTGACGTTAAAAAATTACCTAAGATATCACGGTAAAATATTTGTGCAAAATTAGCTCTCTAAATTTGTGAAAATGTATGTACAGTCAGTTAAAATCAACCTAACCCTCAAAACATGGCAGATTTTATGTAATTATAAAAACTGAAATGCTGCAATATTTCTTACATATATATTTTTCTAATGCAGCTGGCAAACACTTAGACAGCTTGGTCATGGATGCCTTAAGGCAAGCGCTGCACAGACGTTACTCACTTTGCATTACCCAGGTGGCGCGCGTAACTTGAAGATAAGCCACAGACGGGGAGTAACAATGCCCCCCGCAACGCTCTACGATCCTATTAGACCGGGACCTACGGTTTAAAGTGGATTCCGAAACACTACCAACATCCATGGCCGCCGGGCACCAGAGCGCTAGCCACTCGGCCATTCAGGCCCGTATTTCTTATATTGAAATACAAATTAAATTCATCTTCATTCATGGGGGAAAAAACAAACACTTCAAACTATTAAATAAAAAAAATTCAGTCCTTTTTTTTTTTTTATGCTTTAGATACGAGTGGCTTTCTTCTCGGAATTCTGTTACGAAGTCCTTCAGATAGGAAGATTCTATGAACTTTTTCCGCATTAACACTTCTACCAGTTGCCGCCGCAACATATTCTGTTAATTGAGGAACGGCCAGTTTCGTATTTAACCTCACTTTCTTCATAACTTCTAAGATCTTCAAATGAATTTTTAAAAATTATATTAAAGATTAATTGCAATTTTCGTGACAAATATAATATAAAAATACATTGTCCTTCGAAGCCAAAAAGGAAGGAAAAAAAGACGTGGTAACATTTGCAAAACCCCAAAATTTCCAACTAAATTAGTTCTTCACTATCCCACAGAGAACCATGGAGTCCAGTTTGAGAATTACTGTTTTAGACAGCTGCACATAATGAAAATCAATTTAATAAGATAAAAAATGAAATTAATCGAAATGAAATGCAAATTAAACTTGATTTGTTATGGGAACGATACTTTGAAAGACCAGATTGTCTGATAAATAAGACAAAACGTCTGCTTGGCTGTTGTTACGAGAATAGTATTTCTAGCAGGAGGATACAGAAGGATATCACAATAAGGATTTTGTATTTTTCTCATGTACAATGGCGATTGATTGTTTTATAAATTTAATAGCTTATTGTGTCTTTTTTCAGAAAATTAATGCTATAAGAAATTGCATATGCTTATATAGGTTACCACAATGAAAAAAGTACGAAATTTTGTATCTGAAGACCAGTCAAGCTAGAACATGAATAGCGGAAAGTATAAAAGTATAAATAATCTGAGTTTAAAATATGTGTTAAAATACCTAAAGCTCGGTATTTGATACTGGATTTAATAAATACTTATTAATTGGGAATAATCATTCGTAATGTTTATAATTTCAATAATATTGATACTTTTCTTTATCTAATATTATTATTAGATAATATTAAGAATATGAACTATGATAACAAAACATGTAAATGTTGTAACATATTGCTTATTATAGACTTCTTTCACTATGTTAATAAACGATTAATCCCTATTATGTGCGCAATATTTCAAGAGCTTGTTGTTTTATAGGGTACAAAAATCTTGAAAACAAAAGTATCTTCACCTATAAAATTATTATTATTATTATTTTTTTAATAGAAACATGACAAAAATAAAGGGAATGGCTTTATTTTTTCTACGCCAGGAAAATAAATGGATACTCATATATAATTTCAAAATCTTTTCTTAAAAAAATCTGATAATTTCAAACCCACGAATCAAATTATTAAACAGATTATTTGAATATAAATGATACTAAAACACATTAAGTTGCAAATAATTTATATAAAGATTGCTTAAAGTTACTTTACCTGTATTACATTACTAACGCACTGAAAATCATTAAAACATTTTAACTAATGAAACACACTGGAAAACCAGTTGAAAATTTATCACGTGTTATATGAAGTAAAATAAAACTTTTTCGTACACTGGTTAATAAACAAAGTGAATAAGCAGTTTTTTAATTGAAATGTTTTTAAATTTTAAACAAAGCAATTATCTAATGAAATAAAATATTTGATTTGAATAATTCTATTTAATATTTTTATGGGAAAATTTGAGGCCAATTATCGAGATTTTGTTAAAAAAACCCTGCACGAATAGAACTTTCTGCTCGATTGAATAAAAAATAGTAATTTATTGTTACCCATTCGAAATTGTCATTAACTGGTCTTTTTTAAAGAGTTTAATTTAATTTTATAATCTCAAAAACAAATAGGTCAGAAACTTTTATAAACACATTAACCTTTCACCAGGTTACTGATGCATATGTTGTGCTTATTTTTTGTTTCACATTCTAAACAAAATATTTTTTTTTAATTTATTGGAGAATATCAACAAAAAATACTTCAATAATAAAAAATCTCTTCAAAATGTAAAGAATTTCATGTCACTTTGTTATTTTTTATGATTCATTTAATTTATTTTTAAGTAAACGCATTGTTTCGTAGTGTGTAATACTGTGACATTCTATTATATAGGTCACAGTTTGGTAAACAAATGACTTGTTAAAAATCGTACAGAATGTTTTCTCATTAAAGGGACAAAACAGAAAAACTTAAAAATATAACGTGTCTTTTTGAAATTGATTAAAAGAATAATAGCATATATTAGATTTAAAAACCATAACGTACAATAAAGATTTTTCTGGGTTCTAACGAGATTTATATTGGTATAAAAATAACATGGTAAATTCAAATTTTATTTTTCAAAAAAAAAGCATTGTTAAAAATTATAATTACATTTTTTTAAAGAACAAAATAAAAATCCACTTATTTTATTCGACTGATATGAAAATCGTTTAAAATTCAAAGTTATTTTTTCCTTTTTTTGAATAATACTGCAATATTCGAAAAAAAGGAAAATAGTAATTTTAGCAGTTATTAAATCGGAATAGACATTATCAGTTATTAAATCGGAATAGGCATCATCAGTTATTAAATCGGAATAAACATCATCAGTTATTAAATCGGAATAGGCATCATCAGTTATTAAATCGGAATAAACATCATCAGTTATTAAATCGGAATAAACATCATCAGTTATTAAATCGGAATAGACATAATCAGTTATTAAAATTCAGAATAGGCTTTAATGGGTATTAAAATTCAAGAATAGGCTTTAATGGTTATTAAATCGGAATAGACATTATCAGTTATTGAATGGGAATAGACATCATCAGTTATTAAATCGGAATAGACATAATCAGTTATTAAATCGGAATAGACATAATCAGTTATTAAATCGGAATAGACATCATCAGTTATTAAATCAGAATAGACATCATCAGTTATTAAATCGGAATAGACATCATCAGTTATTAAATCGGAATAGACATCATCAGTTATTAAATCGGAATAGACATTATCGGTTATTAAAATTCAGAATAGGCTTTAATGGTTATTAAAATTCAGAATAGGCTTTAATGGTTATTAAGTCGGAATAGACATTATCAGTTATTAAATCGGAATAGACATTATCGGTTATTAAAATTCAGAATAGGCTTTTATGGTTATTAAAATTCAGAATAGGCTTTAATGGTTATTAAGTCGGAATAGACATCATCAGTTATTAAATCGGAATAGACATCATCAGTTATTAAATCGGAATAGACATCACCAGTTATTAAATCGGAATAGACATCATCAGTTATTAAATCGGAATAGACATCATCAGTTATTAAATCGGAATAGACATCATGTTATTAAATCGGAATAGACATTATCAGTTATTAAATCAGAGAATGGACATTATCAGTTATTAAAAATCAGAATAGATTTTATCAGTTATTAAATCAGAATAGACTTTATCAATTATCTAACATCTGAAATGTGTGATTCCTTTTAAAAACTTTGGTTTCAATGCTTTTTCGCCAAGAAATGCCATGACTCAGAATAGAGAATTATTACCGCATCGTTTTGCAAACGAAGGAAGATAGATTTTATCATTAAGTAATACTTATAGGATACGTCAACGCTGGCAATGGTGTAAAGAGTACGTTTTATACTTAGGATTAAATAGGTGTAGCTTGTCAGAGAAATGAGGATGGACGAGACCTAAATGGATGCTTTTACGATTCCACCATTTATTTCGAAGCTGTGTTTATACATACGCAGAAAGGGTACAGACCTTGAAAGAGAACTTTCTGTTTGGTGAGAAATCGGAGCAAAAATTAATACATAACTTTTGAGAAAGAAATGGTGTGTACTATGGTACATTCTAGAAGAATTTATAATCCTGTCACAACCGGGGCTTTATACAGCCATTGATAATTTGATGTTATGTATTTTCATAATTCGCATGCATACTTGATGTGTTTTTTTATCTTTCGTAATTTAGCGCCAAGATGGGTTTGTCTAAATTGAGATCCAACTCTAGTATAAATGCTATTCAACGAGAAATCAAATTTTCAAAAATATCGAGATCTTTTTAATACAATTATTTAATTTAAAATTCTAACTATTAAAAAAACAAAAAATCTTTATTTTATTTGAATACCAATCTATAGTTTCTTAATTTTTATTCTCTAAGATATTGCATTTATTTCATTATGTGATTAAAGCTCTTCGATCTGCTCAATGATTAAAAAGAAAAAATTACACAAAAAGAAAATTATAATGCAATAATTTTGTTTATTCGCATTGATGAATATTTTACTGCAAATGTTTTACTAACATTCTTACTTTGCAAGCGACCAGCACAAAAAGTTGGTACAAGCCTGGGGTTTCACAACGTAAATAGATTTTGTAATTGATTTAGCATTATTCAGAGCAGATTTAGCACTGGCTGTTACTATACAAAAAAAAAAGACAGGAATGATTTTTTTCAGGAAATAACTTCCTAAAATGCATAACCTTTGAAATCATCTTTTTCAAATATTACAATTCATATACTTCTATATTTTTAACTATTTCTTTTTTTTCCCAATACAGATGAAGATTTTTTTTTTGTCAATCTCGTATGAATGTTTTATTTACGGCTGAATCGTTTATCTGGTTATTTTTCAATTAAATATTAGACAAAATAAAATAATCTCTTATAGAGGTAGTTTGCACGCGCATGATAAATCAAGAATTAGGGATTTTACACAAATTATCAAGCAAGAATTAGCAAACTATCAAGCAAGAATTAGCAAACTATCAAGCAAGGATTAGCAAATTACAAAGACAAGAATTACAGAATTAGCAAATTATCAAGCAATAATTGGAGAATTAGCAAATTACAAAGACAAGAATTAGAGAATTAGCAAATTATCAAGCAATAATTGGAGAATTAGCAAATTATCAAGCAATAATTGGAGAATTAGCAAATTATCAAAGCAATAATTGGAGAATTAGCAAATTATCAAGCAATAATTGGAGAATTAGCAAATTATCAAGCAAGAATTAGAGAATAGCAAATTATCAAGCAAGAATTAGAGAATTAGCAAATTACAAAGGCAAGAATTAGAGAATTAGCAAATTACAAAGGCAATAATTAGAGAATTAGCAAATTACAAAGGCAAGAATTAGAACTAGCAAATTACAAAGCAAGCATTAGAATTAGATTATAAAATATTCTGTAATAGGTAAAGGAAGTAAACATATTGCCATTTTAATTATATTTTTAAAATTTAATATCAAAATAAATAGAGTAAATAATAATTTAGTATCAAACTATATAGATTGAATAATAATTTAGTATCAAACTAAATAGAGTATTAAAATATTTATAAAATTTATAAGTATTTTTTGAAAATAATACTTATAAATTCTTAAAGTAAAGCACGAATCAAAATTTTAATATCAAAAATAAATAGAGCGCGAATTTCATACACGAATAAATGAAGGACAGTTTCATTTACAAGACTCGTGCAAACCAGTCATGAAATAATTGTTTTCATACGAATAAGTTTATAAATATTAAGAACAGCTCGCACTTACGTTTGCGAAGCGTAACAGTATTTATGACGAAGCCTGTAATATTTCCGCGATCATCGCAGGCAGTTCAAGCGGTGGGTAAGAATGCTCGTAAAACAGCACGACTCAACTGCGACCCAAGAATCACTGAACAAACGAGACATTTCACCAAACTATAAACTAGTAGATAAACACCGTTTTTATTGCCAAATTAGATAATATAAGAGAAGAAACACATTTTCTCGCTATTGAAAAAATGCACTTGCTGACATAGAATGTGACCGTATAACTTTGTGTACAAGGACGGAGATTTATGTCGCCATTTTTTGTTGTGTATTCATTCGTGTATGGAAATAAGCTAATAGTCTATTGCACTTATTATTAAATAAATATTTTTGGATGTGTTTAATATAGATTTTGTGTAATAAATTCAGTTAATGACTTTTAAAAACTAAAATACATGTGAATATTTGTCAATAAGAATGCAATTGTGTGTGTAAGGTAAAACGAGACTTCAATATTATGCAATATTAGAACATACTATAACATTAAGAAATCTCGTTTTATTTGAAACGATCGCATTTATAGTGGCCGTATCAAATAATAACGAAAAAATTTAATTGGGTTTTTTTTCCTAATTGAATAAAATGTATTAGTTCTATATTATACAAAAAGCAGTGACTTATAACATTATCTATAATCAACTTCCAGATATATGAAGATTTAGATTGTATAAAAAATTTGATCCCTTCCTCTAAGAATTTTTCTGTATCTCGATTTTCAATTGTCGTTGCTGTTATCTCGAGAAATTTAACAAATAAAAATATACAGGGTAAGAATAAATGAAATGCTGAATTTAAAAAAAAAAAAAAAAATTATATTTTCAAATCTGCTATTACATATATATAAAATCAAAAATATATATTCCATTTTTTTTCCTACAACTATCAAAGTTTTTCATAAATACGTGAAGATAATACGAATTTTGTGCTTCTATAAGATATCTATACCTCATTGGCCTCTCTAGACGTTCGTAAGCCTTCAATTAACGACGAGTTTCTGCAACTCTAGATTACCGTGCAGGGGGATGATTTACCTCTATAGCCAACAAGATTCTCTGACCTTTACGCCAGACGATTTCATTTTATGGAGTCAGATTAAAGATAATATTCATAAACCATCATTATCGGAAACATTTAACAAATTTAAGAATGCGACAGTGCTACATTTAGAAACGTTGACAGCATAAACTGCAAAATCTATGAAACGAAACTTGATTTCAGATTAGATTTAGATCTTGATTTTGATTTTGGATTAGACCTTTTTGCAAAATGTTCTCTGTGGGAAAAACTCCTTAAAATGTTTGTTTCCATGCATCATTAATTATTTTAAATGTAATAGTTTCGGAAACATTATTTTTTAAAATCTAGACATTCATTTATACTAATTCTCTATTATGACACTGACTTAAACAGAACTCTGCCTACATCGTCTAGTGGAAAATTTAATTATTTACAGAGCTGATAGAGTTCACTTTTAATTATCTAAAAATTCTTCGATAAATTTTCTTTTTGTCTTAGTGCTGAAGAATTTTGTAAAACATTGTTTTACAATAATTAACTAGACTTGTACGAGTAATTAAAGTTGTGTAACAGCTGTTCATTTACTTATCACTCATACAATCAATTCTTATCTTATCTTGAAATGAAAATTAATATCCAAAAATCTAATTTAAATATCAAAAATAAATAGTAATGCTTTCTTAAAAGACAACTGTTTACAGATGTTGAAAATATAGATTATTCGGCACAAATTTTATGAAATGATAAAAATCTAAAAGTTTCGTTCAAAAGATTGTTTAGGGACGTAAGAATTCAGAAGTAAACGTTGATAACATTCCTGGATTTTTAGATAAAAAAAACATGCAACAGTAAAAAATAATATTCACCTGTTAGATATTTTCCAACTTACGATGTCAAATTGACTTTGTTGGTTTTAGACACGCGGGACAAAAAGTTGTAGTTTTGTATTTAAAAATTATCAAGTGGTGACAAATAGTGCCTTAATATTACACTTTTCAAATTTTCCTGTCTTTTACAGTTGTTCCTTCATCAAAGTTTCAGCGTACGGCTTTGAGTAGCATACGTTTATTTAAGTTTTAAGAACGTTTAAAGAAATTATACAATGGAAAGTTTTAATGTTGAGTAGTAAAAACAAAGATTTGGTACTTTCTGTATATAGAGTTATATAAAAAATGTTTTGTATATAGTAATAGTATTTACATCACATCGTATACAAGTACGTAAAAAAGCATCGTGCATATAAAAAATAAAATGCATTGTGCACAAACATATAAAAAGAAATTTAAAAGCACCGTGCACAAGCATATAAAAAAGAAAAAAAAGCACCGTGCACAAACATATAAAAAGAAATTAAAAAGCACTGTGCACAAGCATATAAAAAAGAAATTAAAAAGCACCGTGCAAGAAATTTAAAAAGCACCGTGCACAAGCATATAAAAAGAATCAGCCACAAGAATGTAAAAAAAAACCATCGTGCGCAAAAAGTTTGTAAAAACGTGCAAAAATATAAAAAGAATCGTGCACAAGTATAAAAGAATTAAAAGCATCGTGAGCGAATATACCATTTGAAGACTTTAACAAGTCAGCAATGATATTTAAATGAATATTAAAAAAATCAAATACACTTTGATTCTAAAAGAATCACCATAATCGAAATAATCTTAATATTCATCGGCATTTAACAAAGATTTGCCATTTCCGGAGAAGTGAGAACTTATGATTATGCAATTTTTATTCTACATACAATTGATACTTTTTACAAAAGAGAAACGGTGGCGTACTTCATAAAAATAACAAGTATACATAACAATTTGGTTATTTAGTGTTATGTCGATATATTTTATTCAACTACAATTCCATTACAAATGTGCATCTTTATTGGGTTAAATAATGACATCAAAACCAATAATATTTCAGAAATTTATGTATTCAAAGCACCAAGAAATGTTTGAGAAAGGATCGCATCCAGAAGTGGCTAAAATTGCATCAATTACCAACTATTTTTTAAATCTTTAACATTAAAAAAATATGAAGTCGAACTTTACCAAGTCTCGAATAAAAACAAATGCTTCCATTTAACTTATTTGAAAGAGGTATTTAACGAAGCAGAAAAACGAGACACAATGCGAAGATTGTGTAAAAATGATCAAATATACGATGTCTTAGAATGCCACAAATAATCCTTTTTTATGCCATGTCAAAAACATCTGCCAAGGAGAAAATAGTTTATTCTTCAAAAAATGGCGTAAAAGCAAATGCGAAGCATGTAGTAATCGTGTAACAAACGACCCATGTGCATGTAGTATGCTTTAAAAGATAATTTTCCTCTACTTCTTCCTTTTCTTAATTAAGATCTGAATCAGAAATACTTTGTTTACGAGCACTAAGCAACACGCAACTAAGAGTTTTTGCTTAATGATGAGAAAATACCGATTATTAAACTACAAAATGGCAGAGCATGCTCATCAATGCTGAGATTCAAGGACATGGTAGCATTTTCTTTGCATTGTTATCATCTCTAACTCAGTTTTTTACATTTTCAATAAGCCATTTTTTACGTTAAGTCACCATGCATTTGAATGATGAATGAAAATGTTTTTGTTTATCACGTTTCTTTTTGAATTGGGATTTTAAAGATTTGATATACAATTGCGGCGATATTTCATGACCGCCACGTAATACAAGCATGATTGTGTCACATTTTACATTAAATTTCCTGAAATATATTAGGGACAATAGAATAAAACTTTCACCATTTTATTTGGGCTTTTATGCAATAAATATAAGATCGAGATAATATTAAAAAAATATTTTATAATCATAGATTTGGAAAAAAAGTTAATCGATTATTTTAATCGAAATTCTGTTGCGTTATTTGTTCCAACTTATTTTTTCAATTCCTTCTATTAGCTGACACTCTCCCTATATATATCTTGTTCAAATTTTCAATCGTTCATAAAATACTTTTTATTCATCCACTCAAGTTCAAATACATTTTTTAAAACTTGTAGTGGATGACACTTGATGTTAATACAGTTTTTTCAAATATTAATTCAGCAATTAAATTTAATTATTTATTCTTAGTCTTTTAAGATTTAAGTTGCATATATCTACCAATAGATGGCGCCAGATAAAAAAAAATGAATGAAAATTATTTATAAAGGACTTTCTGCAATATAGTGAAAAAAAAAAAGTAGGAATTGACTTAAAAAAATTGTTTTTATATTGCTTGTTTTTTTTTTTTTTTTTTTAAAACTTCGAGAAGAAAAAGTTTTAAATATGCGATGAAATTCAAGATAGATAAAAAAAAAACAGTATATTATTTTTAGTATCATTTCATCCTAATAAAATTTAAAATAATAAATTCCAAATTGCCATTAAAAATTCAAAGCGAAATTGATAACTTAAGCACATTAAAACAAATATAAATATCACATCCCAATACGTATCAATTTCAGAATTTTAATAGCGAAATAAAATTTAAAATGTTTCTATTAAATAAATATTTTTTTAAATTTTTTTTAACAAACTCAAATTTTTGCGTTTAGAAAACGGAAAATTGTATATATTCCTGTCAATCTGTATATATTTACAAATGCTTTGATAATATATAAATTGTTCAACAAATATAAAAAAAATTACTGAAGTTTATCTCCTACAATATATTTTCGCCTTTTCATATCTACGATCATTATCATGATATAATTTCTAGATGATGTGCGTTAGTTATTAATTTTGTATGTTGCAATAATACAAGCTAATCGTATTTGATTTTTAAAATGTTGTGGCTATTTTTTTTTTTTTTAAATTACTAATTATGAAATTTATTCTTTTTACAAGTAAATTAGGCTGATAGTTTCCGAGATTAATTATTTAAAATTAAATTTAAAATTATTTGTTTTCGAATGATTAAAAAAAAAGAAAAAAATTAACACCATTTTTATTTTTTATAAATCTAAAATTATTTATAATTAAAACAACATTCACATAATTCATGTAAAATCAATAAAAGCTTTTAAATGTTAGAGTTAATAGTGATGATAGTATAGTTAATGGTTATATTACGTAAAACAAAGTTAGTAATTACCTGTTTAAATATTTATGCGCCCTTTGCCAGGTTTAGTTTATATCACTTAATCCTCTTTTAATCTTTTGGACAAATATTAGTAACTTACAAATAATATTCATACGAAAATAAACAAAATAAAAAATTATAGTACGTATGTTAAAAACTTTCTTACCATACATCAGAATGAAACTTCAAAAGTTTGAAAAATTCAACCAGTAATCCTCTCTGGAGCAGATTTGAAATCAGTATCAGTCACTTAATATCCAGCAAAAGAAATATAAATTATTTAACTGACCTTCCAAATAGCAAACAAATATTCAAATTCACAGCAGGAGTTAAACCAGTGGCCACTACGGCAGAAGTACAAAACCACAATGAGTGATCCTCGTATTACTTGTCTCTTTTAAACATCGATGAAGACTGATTCATTAGACAACCTCTAATTATTTGCAGAGGAGGAGTCACAGTTGCACTGATATCATTAGACTGCTGTGACGCTACACTGTCTATCCAATATTTCTTTACGCTGCAGAGTTTTCATAACTGCAATAGTATTAAGCCTATAAATAGCTTCCGGAGGACACCAGACTTCAAGAGAAAACAGAAGCAATTCCCAGTCTTATCATTAATGTCCATTTTCGAATAAATATTACATAAGTTTTATTTAAAGCGCTTCCTTTTATGGTAACAAAAATTTAAAAAAAAAGAAAAAAAAAGTACTGGACTGTTATTGGCATAAGATTTATTGATATCGGAATCAAACACATGAGAAACAAAAAGGATACTTTGAGAAACAGACCGAAAAGCAGTGTATATTTTTACTGCTTCATTTTAATAACTTTATTGTGAGTTTTTGAATTGCGCAATGCGGTGAAATGCAACATAAATGTGTTTTTCTGCAGGGGAAATTGATGGCTGTTAGATGACGTTTTTCCAATGAAAAATCATACTAATTAGCAATTGAAAGACGATATCGCACATACGCAAGAGAAGTGGCAAAACTCATAAACTTCAAATTTTATAAAAAGAAAATTAACAACAATTTTTCATTGACGCCATACAGTATATTTTTGGTATAGAAAATAAATAAAATACCCATACATCTTAATTTGTGTTTAAAGAGAATATAATTAAGAACCACATCGTTGAGAAAATGTTTTTTGAAATATGTCATTTTTAATAAACTATATCAAATTTCTTATTAAATAACTGTTAACCTAAAATTAAAAATTAATGCCAAAATTATATTTGCAACACA
The DNA here is from genome assembly GCA_021605095.1 of Caerostris extrusa. Lineage (NCBI taxonomy): Eukaryota > Metazoa > Arthropoda > Arachnida > Araneae > Araneidae > Caerostris > Caerostris extrusa. Next base: position 41,806 of record BPLR01014796.1, on the reverse strand, counting down.
ATTTGTATTTTGAATATTAAGGATAAATAACGCAAAGAAAGGCAATAAACATTCTATTGACACCAGTGAATGTCTTCTATTGGTACCTGTGTGTATTAGTACTGGGATGTATCAGATACGTTATCATGAATTAAGAATAATTACAGGAATAAATTCTAGGTACTATAAATATATGAAGTTATTAAAAAAAAAGAAATGTAGAAGGTCCTTGAGTTCTATTGGAAATGCTCGTGAAGTATTCTTTTCAACAATACTTTATCTCTTCAGTTTAAATTAAAAACTTTCAAAAAAAAAAAAAAGACACATCTGAAATGAGCCTGATAAAGATTTAGTCCTTTTATCAACAGAAAAGAGCATGGAATTTCGAGAAGGATTCTTTTAGATTCTTCCTGTGGTATCTAACTTTGCAAAATCATATTGACTATACAAAAATACACAGGTGGTTTTTAAAATAATGGAAACACTCTAAAGGTATAAGGAATCATTAACTAATATAGTTTAGGACATTATTTGGCATGTGATAAGTTTGAAATCGCCTGGGAATTGAATAATACAAGTGCTGAATAGTGTTTAGAGGGAATATTGAGCCATTATGATCGCTCTAAAATAGGCCATAGCATTTCGATGATATTGAGGTCGAAGGATTGTGCAGACAAGGTAGATGTTTCACTTCATTATCACGTTCATGATTGGACAGGTCCTGCTGATTGATTAGGAGTATTATCATCCTGAAAAATTCCATCTCCTGCAGAAAATAAAGTTTGCATCATGGGATGAGCCTGGTCAACTACAAATTCTCTATATTTCTCCCTAGTGATCCTTCCTTTCAGAGTTATGATTGGGCCAGCAGAAAACCACGATTTGGCTGCCCATACCATGACAGATCACTTTGTTTGAAAGTGAAGGAGAACTTCGCCGAACTTGTCTTGTTGCGTACAAAGTGTACGCTGTCATGACTTTAGACACCGTACCCTCTAGAAACGTTTAAAGTTGGGATGTTTTTGTCGCAGTTACTGTAACTAGTCGGGCTCCTACAATATGGCATCTTTGAAAACCTTGAAATCTGACTTTTATCGCTTTTGACAAAAATCAAAGGCGTATACAACTTCACTATAGCTAACAAAAACCCCACTAGAGTTACTTAAAATCTTACTAAAGATACCATGATATATACTTTTTATATTAGAAAAACATTGGTAGCTAATATTACATTTTAAAGCTTACAAAGAATGTTCTAAAATGTTACTTTATTTCACATGCGTTTCTATTATTTTATAACCACCTGTATATAAAAAGAATCGAAAAAGAATTTTGTAATTACCAAATTTCAAAATTCTAATTCTAATTTTAATTTTAATAAATTGAAGCACATTCTAATTTTTAAAATAAAATAATTTAAACCTATCTCCCTAGTTTCATATAATCGACGACTTTGTAAAGTGTTTGGTGACTCGCCTCTTACTAATTTCTTTAGCAACAAAAGACCAATTTTGGATTCTCCAATTAAAATTGTATATTGTTACAATGCAAATAGACCCTTTTTATTGTGATTCCATATTACTTAGTGAACTGTATCATTGCTTTTTCTCCTTTATAAATGAATACCAAAATTTAAAACATCAATGAAATAAAATATTAGGTTTTAGTGATTTTGAAATGTATTACTTATATCAATTTGAATTTGACATTCAAGGAAAAAGTTGAAGAAAATACATTATTGACAATTGAAGCTGTATAATTCACTTCATTTTTTGTTAATCTGACATTTCAGTCTGATTACTAGATCGAGAAACTGATAAAAAAAGTATATTTTATAAATTGTTTACTTTGATAATTCTGAAAATTTTTCTTCTTTTACAATTACAGATGTAGTATATATACAATATAAATGAGCTTATAGGGCCTGATGGCCGAGTGGCTAACGCTATGTCTCTCGGTGCCGCAGATTTCGGGTTCGAGTCCCAGCGTCCCATGGGTGTTTGTAGGGATCGGAATCCGTATTCGGATCCATTTTAAACCGTAGGTCCCAGTCTAATATTATCGTAGAGCGTCTGATAGGATCGTATATTAATGTTATTGATTCCAGCAAATACTGAAAATGGTTTTAATTACATTAAGATGTTTAAATTTTTATACGGATTGCCCCAATAAGAAATAATTATGTAGAGATTAAATGCGTCTGTAGTTAAATTAATGAATAAGACTGTTATAGCCCCCTTTTTTAAGTGTTATTTTATGTATATGGAAATTCATCACACCATGATTGGTTGGGTAGCGCTGCATGAATAGGAACATTACCATCCTGAAAATTCCATTTCCAAAGGAAACAAAGTTTGCATCACAGGATGGACCTGGAAAGCTAAAACTTCTTTTTATACATCTTCTCAGTGATCCTTCATGTATATGGAAATTCATGTATTCAGTATACTTCATGTACATGGAAATTCAAGCTAAGAAATTTAAAAGTGATTAAAAAATATGTAAGACCAGCAATGTGTACTGATAACATGTTATCAAGATAAATATTGAATATAAAATCTAAAATCAAGTACTTTAAAAAGGAAAAAGAAGGTTATTAAAATATATTATATTGAACTTTGTAATAATCAGTTATAATTCCTAACATTTATTGCGTTTTCGATCCTATTCGATGCTTTAAAATAATTTATAATTTTTAGTAATAATCATCATTATTATTATAATTATTATTCAATCTTAAGCGCAATCATCAAGCATTACTTTGAAATGTTTGAGTTAATTCAAATAACTATTAATTAAGGAATAGTTAAAAAGAGAAAACAACATTTTGAACACGTTTATAAGTATGGATAAACAAAGTAATAATGAAGGAATTTTTGGATAATAATTTTGAATTACTCGTATCGAATTTTGGCGATCTCCGAATTCTCTTATCATTAGACTGAAGGCAAACTCAAGCTGCAGTAACTATTTTTCTTGATTCTTAACGGAAATTAATGGTGGCAATAATTTTGCCCGTCTGAATCTTCAAGCATTTAAATTAAGTCCCTGACATTTACACATTCGAAATTATCCAATTCTAAAGAAGAGACGGCGGACAGACTGGCTACTAATGTTATAGTCGAGTGGAATGCAATAAAATGCCTGTAAATGTGTTATTGTCTTTTAATGGAGAGATAAATAAAAACGACGAATAATACATGTTTGTTTACTTCATTCAACACAAAACACGTATTTGATGAACAGTTTTGAAATTTTGGATGCGAAGAACAAACAAATAATTCAAGTGATTAATTTGTAAAAGCGAATAGATAAAAGCAGTCATCTTATAATAGAGGAAACTTTTTTTGAAGTGGGGCTTTGGTTTGGTTTGCCGCTCTACCGTCATTTTTTGCACACTTTAAGCTAATTAAACGGGACCTACAGTTCAACATGTATTCCGAACCACAACAAATATCCATGCCTCAGCCAGGATTCGAATTTGAAGCCTATGATACCAAAGGTACCACATGGTAAATATCGAGAAAATAGTAAGCATCGTAAAAGGTATGGTATGGTAAATATGTGTTTAACATACGTAAACACATAACATAATATTTAAGTAATTTCAATTTATGGTACCGGAAATTGGCCCAAGGATATTCATGACTTATACATTTTGTGTGAGGGAGCACAGCAGGGAGCCAGTTACACTACCTCCATCAAGGAATAAATACTTTCCTAGAGAGGTCTTCAGGTTCAACATGTATTCCGAACCACAACAAACATCCATGCCTCAGCCAGGATTCGAATCTGAAGCCTATGATACCAAAAGGTACCATATGGTAAATATCGAGAAAATAGTAAGCATCGTAAAGGTATGGTAAATATGTGTTTAACATACGTAGTGTGAGCGTGTTTAACATACGTAAACACATAACATAATATTTAAGTAATTTAATTTATGGTACCGGAAATTGGCCCAAGGATATTCATGACTTATACATTTTGTGTGAGGGAGCACAGCAGGGAGCCAGTTACACTACCTCCATCAAGGAATAAATACTTTCCTAGAGAGGTCTTCAGGTTCAACATGTATTCCGAACCACAACAAATATCCATGCCTCAGCCAGGATTCGAATCTGAAGCCTATGATACTAAAGGTACCATATGGTAAATATGTGTTTAACATACGTAGTGTGAGCGTGTTTAACATACATAAACACATAACATAATATTTAAGTAATTTTAATTTATGGTACCGGAAATTGGCCCAAGGATATTCATGGCTTATACATTTTTGTGGGAGGGGAGCACAGCAGGGAGCCAGTTACACTACCTCCATCAAGGAATAAATACTTTCCTAGAGAGTCTTCAGGTTCAACATGTATTCCGAACCACAACAAATATCCATGCCTCAGCCAGGATTCGAATCTGAAGCCTATGATACTAAAGGTACCAAATGGTAAATATGTGTTTAACATACGTAGTGTGAGCGTGTTTAACACACGTAAATACATATTTAAGTAATATTAATTTATGGTACCGGAAATTGGCCCAAGGATATTCATGGCTTATACATTTTGTGGGAGGGAGCACAGCAGGGAGCCAGTTAAACTACCTCCATCAAGGAATAAATACTTTCCGAGAGAGGTCTTTTTTTAAGAGAAACACTCACATTTCTGCTACGCATGAAGAAATCGCCGACGAGGAACCCATATTTGTGTTACACTTAAGGAAAACCATCTCGACTACAGTACAGCAATTGTACGTCTATTCCATTCAGTGACTTTAATTAAGCTGGTAGAAACGAACTCATTCCCTCTGTCTCTGCAGTATTGCGACCCCACTCCCAAGTTTATCATGATTGAACTATTTTTTAAAATACGAGAAAATAGTATTCTATACAATATAAAAAATACAACTCTATATTATATAAAAATACTATTTTATATTACACTATACTGTTCTATAAAAAAAGGAGAAAATACTGTACGATTCTATTAAATCATTGATGCAAAGAGAGGTAATTCAGTATTTTATAATACGCGCAAGAGAAATATTCTAGTACAAAAGGAGCATTGTAATAATCATTTGTTGTATGTAAAAAGTATTTCTTATATAATTTTTCCTGTACAACATTCATTTAGATGGACAGAACCTCTAATATTAAATATCACAATACAAAAGAAAATTAATTTCACAACAGTAAACGCCAATTATAAAATACAGTCAGATACAAACAAAGAATTTCTAGTCAAATGAAATCAAAACAATCGAAAAGCACCTTAAGGATTTGAATCTTTCCAAATTTTTAAATACTAAAAGGAAGTATTCTAGCCACTGAAAAGATGGATGATGGTGGGAGAACAAAGAAATAAATGCAATTATTCTGTCGAGTTTAAATAAATGAAGGGATGTTATGTCAAAAAAAATCTATTCTAAAAAAAAATGTGCATGTTTTTAAACGATACACCTAGATATTTTGACATTCCTTATTAAGATAAGTTATCAACTTTTAGATAAGTATGCTAATACATAAATATATTTACCCGAGAAAATATAAAACTTTAATTCTGTGGAAGTTACCATCACTGAAATTTGACTAAAACCCCATTTGTTTTATAAAAACAAAGGATTTTCATATCAATTTTTATCAGTAATCACTAAATAAGACCATGACGTGTTTTTTGCATATAGGAAGCAACTAAATCATTAACATTTAATGACATAAAGCAGTAATGGTTAATTACTGAAGACCGACAAATGAAATTTGACATCAGATATCCATGCGATTGCCCTTCTAGCACGTCTGCAGACGTCTTTAACATAAAAAAAAATTAAAATTACAAATAGAACTAAACATTTCCAAATACGAAGATGCAAAAATCGCACGTGAACGGGCAATGTCACTTCCATATGCTAGTAGACGAATTCATTGAACACAAATACCCAATTACTGTCCGATTGGCAAAATATGATTACGTTTGACAACTTGCACGTGAATATTGCATATTTGTAAAGATACTCGCATCTGAACGACAAATGAGCAATAGTAGAAAAAAAAAGTATTCCAAGGTCAGTAAATAATCGTGACCAATTAATTCTTTGTTTGTTTGTTGATTCTTCAGTCATATTCGGTTGAAATTTCTCGAAAGACAGCTGAACTGGCAATGCTCAAAGTAAAATTAGTACAAATGTGTCTTTGATTACCGAGGAATTCATAATAATAGTGAGTTTAGTTAAATTTCCCAAGTACACAAAAGTGAGAACTTTTTTTAAGAAATGAATTCCAGAATTAAATAAATAAATAATTAAAAAATAAAATTAAATAATAAAAAATTAAGAAATGAATTCCAGTTAAATATTAAAATTTTTTTTTTTTTGTAGTTTAATTGCGAATTTAAAAATAACGCATTTAAAAATCGATTGCTTTTTTTTTTATGAACATTTGTTTAACATTTATAAATAATTTAGATGCTAAATTTATTTATGAGGTTACAAGTTACTAAAATATATAATTTTTTTTATAATTTTTAATTAAATTTATGAATTTAAAACTAATAAAAATTATATTTTATGTTTTTAAAAAATGTATTATTTCAATGAAATTGGACAAAGCTGGGCTACCTGTAAATATAAGGTATATAAAAAATGCTAAATATAAATACAAATAAAATGAAATAAAAATAAATACAAAATATAAGTATAATATATAGGTAGTATAAGGTTAATAAAAAATGCAAAATTATGAAATATAGATAAAAATAAAAATAATTTTTTGCTAAATAAAACCTGCATAAATTGTGTAAAAATAAAATAAAAAATTTTCGTCCAGTTACCTAGCAAAAATTAGACAGAAATACCAAATCAAAATACATTGCATAAAACATATACATGAGTAGCAAGTACAAACAATTGATTTTATAAAGGGATACTAAATTTATTAATAAAACTAAGTAAAAATACACAAAAATGCTATTTATAAGAAAAAAATAAGTGTTTAAGGAATACATACCGTAATAATTTAGTGAATACTACAATGTTTTTAAATGTCAGGATGAAAGTTTTAAAAAATTCCTTACCTAAATAAAATGTAACATCCATACTTTTAACGTTTACCAAATCTTTAAAAAGGATTAACTTTAAATTTCATCATGCATATTACCAGTAAACCCTTTACCTTTGGAATGTATTTAAATACGTAGTTAACAACGCGAAACCGGCAAAGTTGGCTAAACGCCGAAACTGAAGCGATATCAGTAAGATGACATTTTAAGGACACGAAAATGCATTTAATACTTACGTATTGCAGAGGAAACCTTAATCCTATTTCAAACATCGCAGACATTTTTTTTTTAAAAAACACTCTTACAAGCAATTTATTCTAGCATAGAAAATTACATCCGTTACCGTTATGTTAGCGTGGAGCTTTGTGTTTTATTTTTTAAAAGTTTTATCGTCTCTTTCTAAACCTATATTTAGGTCCACGTGACTGCACCAACGTGAGTAAGTTTACCAACATCACAGAAGAATGAGCATTCTATTTTTTCTCCAACTCCTTCGCGAAAAAAGAATGCTTAGCTCCAGTAATTCAGATATTTAAAAAAGTAACTTGACCTTTATCACAGAATGGGTTATTTTTTTTACATACCTCATATCCGTTGATAAAGGTCAAGCATTAAAAAAAAATATATTCTTTGCTTTTTCTGAAAACCTATTCTGGTAAAGATATCAGGTTATTTTTGAAATAACTCGATCTTTTAATCTTTATAGGTTTTTATCGAAATAGGTTTCTTGATATCTTTTTAAAGATTTGGTAAATATAAAAGTATGGATGTTACGTTTTATTTATATAGGGAGTTTATTATCCGAATAAGGTTTCTAAAAACAAAAGAATATCTTTTGTATGAAATTAAGGAGAAAATGCGAAATCATTTTTGGAATTTTCTTCTATGGATAATTTACGTCAAATTTTTTTTCTTTCTAATGCAGCTGGCAAACACAGACAGCTTGGTCTTAGATGCCTTAAGTAAGTGCTGCACAGACGTACTCACTTTGTATTACCCAGGGGGCGCGTGTAACTTGAAGATAAGCCACGGACGCGGAGTAACAATGCCTCCGCAACGCTCTACGATCCTATTAGACCGGGACCTACTTTTTAAAGTGGATTCCGAACCACTACAAACAACCATGGCACCGCCGGGACTCGAACCCGACACCTGTGGGAAACCGAGCGCCAGAGCGCTAGCCACTCGACCATTCAGGCCCGCAATTTACGTCAAATAGAAAATAGAATTTTTCAGTAATTGCGTTATATAAATGGCCATTTTCTGATTAAGTGTTGCGTTTACATGGATGATATATTTAAAATAGGAGAAAATTAGGACATTATCTATATATATATGTCCTATTATTATATATAATATAGGACTTATATAATATAGGACTTATATAAAATAGAATGATATATTTAAAATAGGACAAAAATTAGCCTAAAAGAATATCAACTTTGACAGCTCGACTAGAGTTTAAACACAAAGGCTTAATAAAATAAATGAATTTCATTGTAAATGAAATTCATTTATTTTATTAAGCCTTTTGTGCTTAACACACACGCCGATGTAATTTAATGTTAAGAGTTCATAATTATTTATAACTATTTTAAGTAATAATACTTTGTAATAGTTATAAATAATTATGAACTCTTAACATTAAATTACATCGGCGTGTCATGAACATGACTAACAAAAGAATACAAAACTATTCACAGAAAATTTTTCTTCCATAAATGTGGTGATTTTCTAGTTAAAAGCTTTAAATTACATGCTTTGTTAATGAATTGGTGATGCAAGTTTCACCAATACAATAGCGCTTTCAAAAAGCATTTTTAAGTCGTTTCTATTGCTTTTTGAAGCACAGGAAGCGATTTAAAATAAAAGTAATTTAATTTTTGTACCAGACATTTAATTTTTGTATTAAAATGTAAATAATATGATAGAGTAATGGCTATTTGCCAAAATAGCCATTACGCTTTTAGTGGAGTAAATGCAACCTGTTTCAGATATCAACTGGTAATCTAATAAGTATAATGTCAAAAGAATTACGAAAAATGTTTGAATAAAGCAAAATTAAGTATCAAAATAAATAACAATCGAAAAAATTTGGATTTTTTTTTTTATCTTAAATGGGGGAAAAAAAAAATCAAACTGAGAAAAAATTTGACATGAGAATTGTCACAAATGAGAAAAGTTAGCTCAAAAGCTACTCCAAAAATTTAGGTAAGATACATCTTAAGGACTTTATAAAAACTGTTGTATACAATAGCCCCTTGTTATTTTAAGCGTCTGATATTTCTGGTGTGTTTAAGGGAGAAAGTTACAACTATTAGAAAGTTTGTTGTATTTCTTCTTTATTATCCAATATGAGCTATATTACGAAGCACTATTGTTTTTATATATATATTTTTTGTTTAACTTCAGTATTTAATTCTTGAAATAAGACTTCATATTATTGTGTTCAATAGAATATTGAATTAGAACTATGAAATACAATTTCACAATATTAAATATTTATAAATGAAATGATGAGTTATAAATTTTTGTTATATTTGAGTAAAAATATTTAATTAGCTTCCCTTTTTGAAAAGTTATTTTTATAATATGTCGAACACGATTTTTTTATTATATATTACCATTACCATAAATACCATTTTTTTTGTCTAGCCATGTGTTACTGTTTTAAATGAGATTTAAAAAATAAGCCTTAAAATGGTGGCATATTTAAATAGATGGCATTATTTAATTGATGCCAAGATAAAAACGTCTCTTAAAATACAATTTAAACTCTTTAGTTTATTTGAGTATGATTACTTTTTCCAAATAAAGCACCGATTGCGAATATATTAATTGGATGTTTTGAGGCAAATCAAAATAAAAGAATACAAATCTCACTTACAATGTAAATATAAATCCTCTGCAGGTTTCATGTTTCAAAACACATTTTCACGTAAACAAAAGCAGCTAGTGAAGCAGAAGAAACCGAGTGGAAACTTATGCTGAAGCATCATTTGCTTAACGTTCTATTGTGTAACGGCAGAATAAGTCATTAGTACATCCTGAGTTGTAACTTTGAATAAACAGAAAAAAGTGCATCCGCTAGATCTTCATTAGCATTGATTGTGCAGCTCAACTCTTTTTCCTGTTTTCACTTCATTTCAATCTCATCGGCACTTAATTACTCGATGAGTGGTTTTCTCTTTAATTGTTTTTTTAATTTATTTTTTAAATTAAAAATTTGGAATAATAAATAAATTGTTTAAAGGTTTTAATTATTATTATTTTGTGTTTGCTTTATACAGTCTGGGAATATCTAACCTTGATTTTTTAGACAAACTGCAAAGCATGCCAACAGAATCAAACGTGAGTCTATTTACAAGTATTTTCACCCCTTCTGAGTCAGATATCGAAAAAGAAATTAAATCTAGTCCAACGTCATACGATAAAATGAATTTAGTAAAAAGTAAGTACTGGTTACTTGGATAAAAAAAATGGATGAATTCCAACCCATAACATTTACCTTATATAAAAGAATTTCAATAAGAAAGAGTTTTACAATTCTATATGCTCTCCTTTATGAACAACGCCCATAACAGTTACTCAAATAAGACGAAAATCGATCAATGTTGTATGTAAAAGAAAATTTCAGAAGACATTCAGTAGAAACATATTCATACAGTGAAGCAATATATATTCCACGTAATTCCTGGTTATTACATTCCCAGAGTCGATAGATGTCTCTTAAAGATTAATTACAAATTCTGTCTAATTTAAATAGAAAAGAATCTTCAGACTGTCTTTGTCTATTCATATTTCTATTTCTATTAGAGACAGAGAAAGTGATCTAGCTGGCCAATGAAGTGTTTGACAACCATGAATGAAAATTGTGATTCACCGTTAGAAATTATCTTGCCTAAATGTAAGGAACTAGGAATAAAATGTAAAACCTTTGATATAAAATGTTACTTACGTATCATGGGGTTGTGATTATCAGGCCGTGCAGAAAGTGAAAATTAAGTTCGTATCCCATCGCTGTACAGAACATTTCTTCCCTCACCATTGAGGGTAATATGATTACCCAGATCAAAGGGACTCGATACTGAAAATAATTTGATTCCAGTCAGTTTAATTCCAGGTCGAATGAGCCTGGCTCAATTCTAAACACGATTTCGCGCCACAGGTAAAGTGGTATTCGAGTTCAACTTCATTCGCCGAGTTGCTTATCAATAGTTCTTATTTTCACTGATATTTGGTTACGTCGGATAGTTGATAAGGATCGAATTAGTTGTTGTGAGACCAAATCTGTTCTTATATAGGCCGTTATGGCTTCTATTGGTTGATTCGTTGACCATCAAGGCTCAGTTGATCACTCAGATCAGAAGAAACTCGATACTGAAAATAATTTGAACCGTTCTTACAAATATTGTCAAATGGTGGCACCACTTAAACCCAAATACTAAGCACTGATTACTTTGCTCCCCTTTAAATCCAAATAGATGTCCTCTCATAAAAGTTTATATACTATCATAATGCACAAATTTGTATGCGATGAATTGGATTATTAATAGTGAGTAGACACAATAAAAATTCATATGAAAATTATACCCTAAATTCGAATTTATCCTCTTTTACTCACTATTTTTATACAGTGAGTTTCGACGTTCTGGAATTCCAGCTATTTGTTTATTTTCTTGAAAAACTTCAAAACCCGAAATAAAAAGAAAAGGGATTATAATAAATTCAAGACATAGTACACATGCTATAGTTATCGAATTATTTTTCAAATTCAAGAGCCGATATCATAGAAAACCTAACATTTTTGGCTCGTGTGTGTGTGTGTGTGTGTGTTTTTTAAGTGTGCTATGAAACTAAAATTTCCTTTTTTCATTCATTCATTTAGAAACATTCAGAGATAAAAATACTATTTCTACTCTTATCTATAACACACCCTTTTTCCCAGGAGGAAATATTTGCGTAGATATTATTTAACTTATATTTAAACTGTATTCCATAGAAAAATTAAGTGATGCACTCGTATAAAAACACCTAATTATGTATCCATTAAAATCCCTTTTTTCCTTAAACTTAACCATAGATATTTATCTTCTGAGCATTCACAACACAAAAACATTTTTTACACAAGCAAAAAGCTATTCTACGGTAATAAAACTGGTGAAAATAAATTGTTTTGGGGGTGGTGGAAAGTAATAAAGATTTTCTTTTCCACCACAATACTACAAAAAAAGTTCTCGAACAATGACGACAATCACTGTCATCCAAATTTCTTGTACTGAAAGCTTTAAATCCCTTAACATCCATTGTTGTAAACGCTACATAATGCATTCACTGTGATGAAAACCATTACAAAAGCCACCGAAATCTTTATGGATTCAGAATGCAGAGATGAATGGAAGCAACTGAAGGTCGTGAACAGCACATTGATATTTAACACGAAATGGGAAAATGAAGTGACACTTGTAAAAATGACATTTGCAAACACAAGGAAAAGGGATACGCATACACGTAGGTGGTGAATGTTGAAACATAATAATGAACTTTAATTGCATTCATTTTTTCCTCCAAGCATACAAAATATAAATGTAGGTTTGTGTGCTCTATTATTGTATATTTTATTATTGAATTTAGATATGCACGTTACTTTAACATCGCGTGAGATCTTAACCTTTCAGATGGACTAAACAAAGCAAGCAATGACTGTTTTTGTAAATGTGGGCAGATACCACTAAAGCAACGATTTTAAATTACATCATGAGTTGAGAGCTAAGTACTAAAATATCTTTAAATTCACCCAGGGAATATATGTATCACGAGCATAATTTTTGTCAACAGCCTTGTATGTTGTTGTTTCTTATCCCACTTGGTTGGCCAAGCCCACGAGCCCATACGTACTCATGATTGAAGGGGAAGGAAGCAGCTTCTTTGTGATGGAGCACCCCGTAGGTAGAAGCCTGACTTTGGCTCCGTGACGCTCTTACAGTCATATGAGACCTTTTAACTACGGCTTAAAGTGGATTCGAACCACTACACATCCATGGCACCGCCGGGATTCGAACCCGAAACCTGTGGCACCGAGCGCCAGACACTCGCCATTCAGGTCCCAAATTTGTGAATGCCAACGGCACGCGGTGTTCCCAGGTGGTCACTCACCCAAGTACTGACCGCGCCCAGTGATGCTGACTTCGGCGATCTAACGAGAACCGGTATATTCAGCATGGTTGGCTCACAGCCTTATATTCATGCTACTAAACTACAATTTTTGCTATGATGTGTAGAAACGTTTTCGGGAGGTATTGGTGGGAAATTGCAAAAATGAAAACTGCATTTTGCATTTCAGTATTGCTTGGTGAAAAACTAGAGAACTTCATTCAGACATTGTACTGGTCACCACCGATTCTTTTAATTTTTAAACTTAATGAAATAATTTCATGAATGAAATCCAAGACATTAGTGAAATTGAGCACACTGCCGCTGGACATAAACAATTGGACAATTGATGGATGAAACAAGATGAATATAATAAATAAGATAAAATTTATAACTAAAATAATAAATTCCACTTAAGTTTCAATTAAGAAACAAAAACAATTTCAACTTAATTAAAAACTTTCACGGAAATCTGGACTATTGAAGAATCCATTTCAGTTAAAATTATCAATATTTCTGCCATAAGCTTCTGGAAAGATGTTTCCATAGCAAAATGACTTTTTGTATTTTATTTAATAAGAATGTTCCCAGATTACTTTCAAGGTCAATTTAAAATTAAGGAAAAACAAAACTATTCAAAACTCAATTGTACATGATTAGTTTCATAATCCAGAAAGAAATATAGAATATATTATACATTTTTTAGCGGGAGTTTGTATTCTATATTATGTTCCAGGTTGGAAGTTATAAAAGCAATGTAATTCTGATTTGTATTTTTAGAATTTTAAAAGCCTATAGCCTTATCACTATTTTTATTATTAAGAAATTTTATGGTTAATTTTTAATAAAAAAATTTATAATGTGCACATTTATATTAGCTTAGCATTAAAAATACTACATTGTCTAAAACAAAACATTTTGTAAATAAACAAGACATTTTTGAACAAACATTTCTGTCTGAAAACAGAAAAAATACGTCTGAATATTTTTTGAACGAACATTTTTGTCTGAAAAAGTTTTGCAGCACGATTATAAAAAACAATCTGTACATTCTAATTCTGGTTTAAAAATCTAAAAGTATTATTCTTTATTTTCTAATTCATTCTTTTATATTACTGTAAGTTTCGGAAGTTTCATAAACGCGCAGAAAATGAGTTATGTTGGTATAATTTTTTGGCAGATGTTTCATTAATAAATGAGATTCATTTTAAAAATTGCGAAACGAAAAATACATACATGAAAATAGGTCCTGTTTATAAAAACCGGCAAAATTGAATGGAAAACGTAAAAATAATCTAGACAAAGTATTAATAAAAGTTATTTCATTGTTAATATTCCAATTATAAAGTAAAAATTATTAAATTGAAAATTTTTTAAAAATCCAAACAATTTTTGTTCAGAAATGGCCAATGTATTAACTTAAATACGAAAATGGCTATCATGGAATCAACTCTAAAAATGTTCCTGTATTGAATATTTTCATTATAATGCGCTAAAAAGAGAAATTAGTTCATTAAGCTGCAAACATTGCGCAAAATTAAAGCAATGTTTTTTAAAGTTTTCTATACAACTTTATAACGATGCTACACTTTTCTATTAAAAAAAAATAAGAGAAATACAGATGCATAATCACTTTGTTTTTACTTATTATCTAATCATATGAGATAGCATATTTTTGTAATTTCACTTGCCAGACTTGCTATATAACAATACTTGATTTGCAAAAAATACCAATACATCCACACATTATTTAAATTCGTTTTATTAAAAGAATCAGCGCATGAAAGGAGTCATTTTATTCAATTCTCAGACAAAACAAAGTTCAGGAACATGCTTAAATAGTTATATTTTTGTTCCTCATTCTAAATGTTTTGTCTAATTTTGTAATAATGCAAGATAATATAGGTCAAAAATACTTTTCTCAGTTGCAATCATTAATTAAAAATAAGCACAAATTCAGATCTTTGTCTCTATAGTCGGTTGGAATATAATTGCTGAATAATTGATTTTATTTTAAATATGAAAAAGTTGAAACAAATTTTATAGAGTTGAATAGTAATTTTTTGAATTGATCAAATAATTAAAAAGAATATTAAAAGTAATTTTTTTTTTTTTATTTATTATAATCTCCTAACTACGATATATTTCCTAACAAGAGTTTGTTCTAGCTGTATAGCTGTTCAATTTTCATACTAACAACAAAAATAGACTTGATTATTTTCTGGCATGATATAAAATTCTCGGTTTAAAAATGCAACAGTTAAAACGCTCATTTTAAATTTACTAAATTAATTTTTAATTTATTAATCACTCAAAATCTTCGAAAAGTTGGAAATTTTTAAATGAACAAATATCTGAAGTATTATATATGATATTCTTTTAAAAAAAATGCATTTCATTTTAATCTAATAATCGTATTTCAATTTTAATTCTTATAATTACATTTTATTAATACGGATCAAGATATATGTTTATATAATGGTAAAAAAGAAATTACCTTTTTTAACTGAAACTATTTTCAGAAAAACAACGTAATATTTTCAAAATAAAAATCACTGTTACGAAATTTACTTATGAATTTTACTTTCATAATGCAATTTCATACGTAAAAAAAACAAAAAAAAAGCGAATTTATAAATGCAAGAAATTACGATGACAAAAATAAAATAAAATAAAAAATTTGACTTTAATATTCAAAAGGATAGAATATTAAATTAATTATAATTTTTTAATAATATTAATTTTAATTGTTGAAGCTTATTGAATTTTAATTATGATAAGTAAAATTCAATATACTTTTCATTTTGTTTGTTATATTCGTATTGTTATATGAAAATACCCCCACCATACTTGAAAAGAATTCAATATCCTGATCATGAATAGTTAAGCTCTTGGAATAATAGAAAACCTCGGCATAATATAAGAACTGAAAAAGAATAAAATGCCCTTTTAAAACAAAAATTTACTAAAAATTATCAGCCATATCTGAGAAAATAAAACTCAAAATATTGATTATTTACATTATAATACACAAAAAATTATAAATGCGAATTTTAATAAAAGACACTTCCATTAATCATTACAATTACATTAAAATACGAATTTTAAAATATAAATGCAATTTTAATAAAAGACACTTACCATTAATCATTAGCCAAATTATTGCATTTTGCCAAAAATCAGAAAATTGAATTCTTAATAACTATCATATCGCAGATTCAAATCATTTAAATTGAAATAGCAGGTAAAGATTGAATCTGTGTTTTTTCGAGCTTGACTTTCGAATTCCGTACATATTTGCCAGTTGAAATGATCCAAATACTAGATGGCGAAAGTATTTAACCCAAACTTAATATAAAAAAATTCCAAGCCAATTTTCGCATCTAATCTTCCGTAATTTGTTTTTGTTTGCAATGCACCTTTGTTTCAGAGAACAGTAATCAAATATGAGTTATAAATGACGAGTTATAATGAAAGAGTCGAGAAATTGCAGAGGATGTTTGGTTATTGATAGTAAGAGATAAGAGCAAAAAGGAAATCCTTCTTAGAACGCGTAGAAATGGAAAGTACCAACGTACTATAAAAACAAAAATAAAAATACAAGCCAAAACCGGGAATGGGTTGGGCAAATAGAACTGTTCAATGAAAGAGTTTCCAAATCTTCATTGAATATTTGAAATTTAGTGATAAATGTACATTACAATTGCATCAAATTAGTAAACTAAAACTTCAAAGTGGATACAAGTAATTATTATTACTATTAACTCAAACTGAGGGCCTGATGGCCGAACGGCTAGCGCTCTGGCGTTCGGTACCACAGGTATCGGGTTCAAATCCCGGCCTTGCCATGGGTGTTTGTAGTGGTTCGGAATCCACTTTAAACCGTAGGTCCCGGTCCTAATAGGATCGTAGAGCGCTGCGGGGCATTGTTACTCCGCGTCCGTGGCTTACCATCAAGTTACACGCGCCCCCTGGGTAGTGCAAAGTGAGTAACAACGGTGCAGCCCTTATGGCGAAGATCACGGTCTATTTGCCAGCTGCATTAGAAGAAAAAAAAAAAAAAACTCAAACTGTAATTATTATGTTGGATCATATTTTAAATCAAAAGATCTTGATTATTTGAAATAACATTTAGATATAATAAAATTTAAATTTGGGATTCTTAAGATATGGTCAGCAAATTTCCAATAGCCCTCAAAGATGTAATTTATATAAGCGTATGGTCTTTTATAGAATATCTGAAGTATTTTTTTTTTTTTTTGTTGGTAAATTGAAAATCACTTAGTTCTCTTTGGATAACGCATTGTTAAAAACAACCTTCAATCGAAGCGGTCTGATGGCTAATTGGAGCTCTCTGGCCTTTAGTACCACAGGTTTCAGGTCGGGATCCTGGCGATGGCATGAATGTTTGTTAGTGGTTCGGAATCCGCATTAAGCTGCAGGTCCCGGTCTAATTAGCCTAAAGCGAGCAAAAATAAGCGTAGAGCGACAAACCAATGTTCAATCGAAGGAAGAAACATGTGAATGAATAACATCACAGTTTTCTTAAGTACAAGTACTTTCTTTCAAAAAGGACAAAAAGCATTTCAAGAGTAATGAGTATATATATATAAAACTATAAACAAATTCATTAACATAGCATCAATATTTTTAAAATAAAAGGACTTGTCCTAAATTTTTAATTTAATAACTTGTGTTGCTGTTCAATTTTTTGATTGAATTTTTTATTAGATTCCGGAGAACAAACGTTGGATTAGATTAATTTGCATCACGAAATGGCTACTAAAATCTGAAATAAAAATGAATAAAACTTTTTAAACAGTTTTAAAATCCTCCTTTATTTTTTTAAAAGAAAATACTTACAATTAAAATGTTTTCAAATTTAAAAATCAAATTAGCGAAGAATATGTTTGCAAACTTCAATAATGAATTAGAAATAATTCCAAATATTAACATTTTTTTTTTTGATAATATTTCTTTAACACCTTAAGGAAAAATTCAATTAAATAACTCTTGACATGATAATGTTATTCAAAACAGAAACTATGCTTTACGTAATGTGATTAATGTATAAATCAATGACTCAATTCTTCCAAATCTTTAAAAAAGCTTAGTTTTACTCATATGGAGTGTCCATGAATTTCGTTTTAAAAAAATTTTTTACAATAATAAAATTAAAAACTTAAGTAATACATCATATTAAAATAGTTTAGGTCAAAAGAAAAAAAAAACAATTTGTGTTTTTGTAATTACAAAAAATAATAAATAAATGTGAGAAAGCATAAAATATAGCATAAAATATTTATGATTTAAATTTTTTTGAATTATTTTTCAAACGAAGAATTTTTTTAATGACTTTCTTAATAATTCTTGTGTATGTCAAAACTTTGTAATAATTAATCTTATTAACATTACAAAATCTCTTTTCCTTTTTAAATGATGGAATTTAGTTTTTATTTGGAGCTATTTATTGAACAGAATGATACGCACATTCATTCATAATTCAACATATTTTAAAGAAGCACTTATTTTCCTCAGGTAAGAGAAGCTGTACATATACAGTTGAACTTTACAAAGTTTCCCTTCTATTTCATGTAAGTAAACCATGACCATGAAAATCATCATGTATCCACCATGAAAATAAAAAATGTCTATCTATTTTATGTAAATAGGCATGTAATCTCTAGATAAGTCGCATTCATTTCAAATTGAATGTTCTATATGGCATTTCATAAAAAAAACATGGATAAGAGTTTCCTATCATTCTACACAAACTGATTAAGACATATTTTTCAAGTTAAATACCACGGGAATTTTCGGAAAATCCCTCCAACACGAATCCCATATGTTACATGATTTATTCTATTGACTCTCTTATGTATCTAGTTTTATGACCCAGAATAAATGTCATGATCTCGGAAAAATTGAAAAATTATTTCTAAAAGTTTTGGTTCTTGTACTGATAATATTTTTGTATTATTATTAGTGAATGATGTTATTCTATAACAGCATTCATATGGAAATACATTTGGGTATTAGAATTATTATGACATTCAATATTATAGTGTAGTATTAACATCCATTAGCATATTAAAAGCTATTAAGTGACTTATATCACGTGCAGATAACGTAAAACGAACTATGGATTTATGAAAAAATGCTTCGATTTTTGGAATGATTTTGCTATTATTGAAAAATACATTAGATTGCAAAAATTTGTTCCTTCTAAACAGATTATTTCGTCAAGCTTATAGTTAATATAATCCTCTCTTGCGTTTAATGTTATTTATAATTTTATTAAAAATTTTGGAATGCTTTCATTGCTTGTGCAGTGTAGCTTATATTAAGCAATCTTTAATCGACTTAAACAGAAGTGAACACTGTTTATATTGGATTGCATTTCTAGAAAAACGGCAACTCATGACATATTAATTTAAAAATCAATGATTTATAAAAATGAACAATCTAAGATATCCACCATGACAAATAATCAAAAATGTTGAAATTAATGAGTATTAAACTACAAGTAGAATTTTTTTATAAAACGAGTTGGTCAAAAAATTTTAATTATTGAAATAAATACTTTAAGAAATATAAATAAATTTTTATTTAGATAAAATAAAAACTTCATTAGCACAATTATTTCTGATATATTTTTATGTTATTAGAAAAAAATGAAATCAGTTCATAAAAATCTTAATGTTGTAAGGAAATTTAAGATTTGATGTTGTGCTGAGTTTATAACAGTGTTGCTTAGCAGAATCGACAAAAATTTATGAACCTCTTTTTTTTATGAACTATAAAAATTGGACACAACACATTTAAACAAAAAATAATAAAATGTTTAAACTAAATTTAGCGTGGTTGAAATCAATTAAGTCGATAAAGATATTAAAATCTGCTTTGGAGGTCACTTAAAGTTTTTGCTTGTTTTTTCGAGATTTATTATTATAGATTTGTTTATTTCAGAAACTATTTTTATAGAATAAAATCAATCATTTAATTTATTTAATACTACATTGAACACAAAAGATGAAAACATTTAATGGCCATGACAATTTTTTAAAGTAATAGTTTCTTTTTGTTTTCATTTATGTTCTAAAATGTTTTTATTATAACTATTTCCCAATAAACCAAATCCTTCGAAAAGAAAAAAAAAAAAAGTCCTTTCCATTTTTTGGCTTTGTCTGTTTTAAAACTTTCACCTTGAAACGAAGAAAGTGTGAATGAACACTTAAATAATGTTACATTAATCTTCTACAAGAATGGTAGTAAAAGTTTTAGAGATAACCTTACTCACACAAAATAAAAAAAAATTACATAAAAGTTTTTTCAAACGTCGAATGTATTTTTTAGTTTCAACTATCATTTTTTTTTAACCAAAAGAAATAAAATATTATAAATTGATTCACCAAGGTGAAAAGAAATTTCAGCCTACTTTGCTCAATTATGAAACCATTTTGATGAGTGTGTCTTGCACAATGCCAAAAAAAAAAAAAAAAAAAGTGTCAATATTTACTTGTTTTGGATTACCGTCACTCTAGAACACAACGGGTTATTTAAGACAATCCGGAAACAACCTGAAAAAAGACCCGAGGACACAAACATTGTTTATCAAGTTTCGAAATCAGCCTCATAAACATAAACACATCGTTCTAACTAGTTTATGCGTTAACGTAGCAAATATTTAGTTTAAAAGTAGTATTACAAACTTAAGGCCTTTTGTAATTAAAAAGTATATATGTATAATATATACGAAAATCTACATGAAAATATTTTTTCAATAATAGCATATGAGCCTATGAATAAATCCCTTTTAGTCTAATGCAGTATTTATTTATGGTGGCCTGATGGCAGAGCGACTAGCCCTCTGGCTTTCGGTGCCACATGTTTCGGGTTCGATCTCGGTTGTGCCATGGATGTTTGTAGTGCTTCGGAATGCACAGTATGGTCCCGACCCAATATGCCTGTTGTGAGTTGGTCATAGGGTTGACAACCCTACCCCGTAAAAAGAAAATCTCTCGTCTCGTAATCTGCCAGTAGGCAGACGGCCTTGGCCCATCATGGGCTGTTGCGCCAATGACGATGATTATTATTATTATTTATAGAAAATATAATATACACAACACTAGTCTTTAAATTGAACACGGAAATGCATTTTACTATTTGGTATTATGCTTAAAACTATTTTTTATGGTTTGGTTTGTAGTTCTACTGTCATTTTGTGCACACTTTAGGCGAATTGGACCTGGGACCTACAGTTTAACGTGGATTCCGAACCATTCACAAACATCCATGCCCCCCTCGCCCGATTAGAATATGAAAACCTGTGGTTCGAAATGCCAGAGCGCTTTTGGCCATCAGGCCGCTTTTTTCTTTTGTAATTATGATGAAAAATCAGCGTAGTTACTTTAAAATCATTTCATCTTTCACAATCATTTCAGTAAGTTTTATATTAACACTAATAGCATTTAATTACAGCATTAGTTTCATTAAAATTTTCGAATACAGTTACAGTGACGCTAATAATACATTTTAAACTTTATCTTCCACAGCACAGTTTAATTAATTAGTCCAATTAACACATCTAGTATGAAGGATTACTATCACTAGAATCGATACAGGAACTGAACCACGTAATTAATACGCAGTCACATGTATACTGTTTTCAGTTCCGGTTTGAAAAACATCAATGTCTTGAACATTTAATGAATCAAGACAAATTCAATTTACCACTTAAAATAGATTCCATATTTAAGACTTATATAAAAACATGCAAAAATAAATATTTCTTAATTAAAAATATAAAGCTGATTCAACCCAATATCCTTGGTCGTCGGCGCTACACTACAGTGGACCACTTAATTGAAAGAGCAAATTAACCACTTAACTATTTTATCCAGTCAAGTACGTCCAAATTAAATAAGATTGAAGGTTGGAATAACATCTTTTCTTTCTTTTTTTTTCACGTGACTTATAGGATCCACATTACAATTATCTATGAACTTCAAAAAGTTGACTATGAAAATTAAAATATTAACATTTTGAAAAATTCGTAAATCATCTTACCACAGTTTATTGAAACTTAAATTAATACATTAGATATAATTACCGAGAAAAAACTTGAATAGTGTATTAAAACTCGAATATCTGATTTTAAAGAGATTATTTAATTTAATCTGCTATTTTACTATATATTAAAGAAGCTAATTCTTCTCCAAAGACTAATATAAAAATGATATTACTAGAAAATGTGCTAAGTCAGTTGATTTCATACTTAATCAAGTATGAAATTAAGGCAATTCATAATTAATAAAATGTTTTTTAGCATTTACAGATAAAAAATTACAAGTAACATTTAAAACTCGTATCTTAAAGATGCATTTTATAATTTTCTTTTTATCATTTCCCATTAACCGACAGTAGTTAACTTTACAAGAAAAATTATTATTATTCATTACATTTTTACAGTTGGTTTTTCAAATATTTTAGTAAAACTATCAAAAGTTTATTATAAAATTACTTAAACTATAAATGGATAGATAAAAATTGAAATTAAATATTGATTATATCATTTTTTAAATTTCCTTTTTAATAATATTCTAATTTACTATCCGAATGGCAATATTGAAGCATATAATTATATTGATAAAATCTAAATATTTTAATAATGATCTTTCATAATGCTATTCTCAATATGCATTAAATAGCACATAATAAATTGCTCAAATCGAAAGAAAGCTTATTAGACAATGACAATGGCAGTTAAAAGATAAGAATTAAGTAAAATTTATTCGATTTGCATTTATTTATCGATAATGATGAGATCAAAAATATTTCTTCAAACTTTTTGATGGAAATAATTCAGATTTATTCGAAAAGGAAGAAATCGTGCAGTTTTAAATCAACCAACATTC
Organism: Caerostris extrusa; assembly: GCA_021605095.1. NCBI lineage: Eukaryota > Metazoa > Arthropoda > Arachnida > Araneae > Araneidae > Caerostris > Caerostris extrusa. Next base: position 18,708 of record BPLR01014796.1, on the reverse strand, counting down.
TTGAAACTTTTGAATATAAATCGCGGAAACACACGCCGTTCAAACAAAAAACTGGTACATAAGAAAATAAGTCAATAAAAATTGAATGGAAAACCGGCTTGGACTCGATAAAAGTGATTGACGAAAACGTCAAATGCTCCTTAGATTAACGTTTCAATACCCTTAAAGTTCACACACAAATTTTTAGGATTGTAAGGGATATAAATTTTCCAATATGATAGGATTTGCATTTTTCAGTAAATTTTTTCAACCAAGTTTATATTATATATATATAATTTCTTTTTTAAAATTTATTAATACATTTATTCATCATCATTGGCGCAACAGCCCAGGGTGGGCCAAGGCCGTCTACCTAATGGCAGATTTTCGAGACGGCATATGTTTTTTTTTTCTTTTACGGGATAGGGTTATTAGCTCTACGCCCAAAGCTCAACAGTCATATGAGACCGGGACCTACGGCTTAAAGTGGATTCCGAACCACTAAAAACATCCATGGCACCGCACGGATTAGAACCCGAAACCTGTGTTACCGAGCACCAGAGAATGCATTTATTACATTAGTTTATTAACTAATGTAATACATGAATGTAAAAACACAAAATGAAACCTTATTATAGATTTCCTATAATGTTTTAAATTCAATGAATATTGTGGAAAAAGAAATTTAATTTTTTTTTTTCCCAATCTTGATTGATCCCCAGTTAATTTAACTTTTTTTTTTTATCCCATATTTTCATGTGAATTTCTGGAAAACGAAAATAATTTTATTTTATTTTATTGACGTAAAACTCAAAACCAACATATAATTCAAAAACATTAATTCCTATAATTCATACTATTATTGTATACTTGATAATTTTAAGACTTTTACAAGCACAATATATTTGAAAAGATGAAAAACAATTTAAAAATTACCGAAAGTAAATACCGAAGTACTTGTATTGGGATTAACTTTTAAAAAAGAAGTATGCATATTAAGTAGAAATATCAATGTTATTGCTAAAGCTGGTTAAGAAAAAATAATGAATCGCAATACAATTATTTTTTTTCCAAATTCATTCCTCCTTAACATATAAAAATTTCCATTGTTTACTTTTTTTGCAATGAAATATTTTTTTCATAAATGATCAACATTTATTACATCCGTATTCTTTTAAAGTTAATAACAAATTTGTGAGATTAAGAAATAATGAATGGGTACAATCAATTAAAAATACATTAAAAAATATATCCTTTATCATGACTTGTCGGTTTAAGACATACGAGTTTCATGGATTTGGTCAAGATGCCGTTGTCGACCAAGTGGGATAAGAAACAAAAATATTTAAGTCCTTTTGATAAAATTTAACGAATGTTGCAATTACAGACTTTAAAATTTTGAAGTCACATTTTTAATTTCTAGAATTTAATCATAAAACAAATTATTTTGCATACTTATTTTTTTTTTTAAAAAAGGTTAAGTACTGTGTGGATTTTATGGAATTTACACTGTATAATTATGATGCAAGACTGACGATAGAAATAGAACATTGATATGTAGTTTTACTTGACGTTAATTATTTGTGACTTTATAGGTCAATAGATTACTGTATTAAGTCAAGTTCTCCAAATGAAACGTTAAAAGTTATTATTTATTGAATTTAAAGTCGAAAGTTTATTTTTGATTTATAAAAAATAAAATTTAAAAAATAAAGGATGGATAATAATGGACGTTAGTTCTTTAAGGATGGATAAATATAAATTTCTTGGATGTTAGTATGGATGCTACTTTGTAAACTTATTCATTATTTCGCAGCGAATATTCATTATTTAGCGCCATCTGGTGGCAACACAAAACAATATAAAAGTTTGATGTCCAAATGAATTTTTCTGATGATATTTATTTATAAGAAATATTTGTGTATCGAATCAACATTAATATTTTGGGAAAGTTATTTCTAGCTTTTTCATGTTAACTTACAAAAATTGAATGGTTCTAAATACTTAGAGAATATACTACGCCAAAAGTTTTAGATTTGATATGAGCAACATGATTTTTTTTAAAACTGAATTAGGTCAATGAAAAGCAATGAATTGATTTTTATTGCGTCGGAATCAATTATTTTTCGAACCTTTTTTTTTTTTGGCAGAAAGTTCTGGTTTATTTTCAGTTTCTGGAATCTCCGAATAATAATTTTAGACTGCCGTTTATGTTTACTCCGTGTTTCCTGGTACATTCATCATATAGAGGGTCATTTATTACTTATTATGACGGAAATGTTTTAGCTTTACGTCATAAAGAAAATGTAACAAATTACTAACCACAATTACTCTTGATATCTATTTCCAATGGGCACGAACGAAAATATCACAAATAAAAATAAAATCTCAACGAATGAATCTCATGGACAGATTACAAAAATTTAAATCAAATTTAAGGATTCATCCTATTCGATATTCAATTTCAACACTTTTTAAACTTCGTTTTTTTAAAAATATTTTAAGAAATTACTGCTGCATAATAAATTTTAGAATTTTTTTTGACAAACATAAGGATTAATTTTTTGAGACATTTATAACTCAATTCTATATATATAAAAGGATGCTAATAATCAAAACTCGCATTAAAATTAAGCACTATTTTGTATCTTAAAAATATATTTAATCATAATTTTAAATATCGTTATTTGTAACGACAAATTCGTGTTAGTATTATAGGATATTTTTAACCATCCTTTAAGTAAAAATATCCTGTATTCTGTAAATAGAATCCTTTGTGTTTCTAGAATGAAAATGTTTTCCAATTTATGTAAATCGCATTTACAGAATACGATTTATTTATGTACTTCAAAAACCCGGATGTCTTCAATTAGCAATTCTCCACGTGCTTTTGTACTGACCTTCTTGAACGAATATTTTGTAAAAAATAAGAGTTAATATGGGGCAAATTTAAATGAAAAGTTTAATTGATACGATGCACAACACATAATATTTACTCATATAAAAGGAGTAATAAGGGAGCTAATAGAAATATTTTTCTTACAGTTTTAGCAACCCTATATTTCATTAAAACGTAAGCGTCATTACACATACATTTAACTGAGCATACCAAGAATGATGAACCAGAGTTAATCTAATTGTATGCAAAACAATTTTTTGATCCAAATAGTATAAAAACACAATGGAAAAAATAAAAATAAGATTTTATGTAACGTAAAAACAATAAGAATTTTTTCGTGATATTTCTTAGAAAAAACGAGCTAAGCATTATAAGTTTTGAGATTTTTTAGGAATCGTTGTTCTAATGCAGCTGGCAATACAGAGTCAGTTAATCTTTTATGCCATAAGCAAGGGCTGCACCCCTTTTACTCATTTAGAAACAACCTAGCGGGGCACGTGTAGCTTAAAAATACGGACGCGCGTAATACTACCCCCACAACGCTCTACGATCACATTAGACTGGGACCTACTGTTTAAAGTGGATTCCGAACCACTACAGACATCCATGGAACCGCCGTTATTCGAACCCGAAACCTGTGATACCGAGCTCCAAAGCGCTAGCCAATCGGCCATCAGGTCCCTATTTTAAGAAATACAACACAAAATATCCTGTTTTATATTTAAAGTGATATAACAGGATGGAATAAATTGCATTTATATTTCAAAATACGATTTACATTGGCACCGATTCCTTCTTTATTCAAGCATTATGCCAAAACAGAGATATTTATCCATTGAAAAACTGAAAGAATTAAAAACTTCACGTTAGTTTTTAAACCTCATACTTTAAACCAGATACCGAGCCTTTTGTTACATCTACTCTCAAGTGTCATCTCCATGGACCGCTTTGAATTTTTTATACATCTTTGTCTAAGAAAATCAGTGTTCCGAAACGAAACTTTGTTTAGGGTGGGTGAGGGTCTGACCCAGATCTATATAGAACCGCATGCTGTCCCAATTAGTTCGCCAGCGCTTTATCTACATTTTTTTTATTGAGATCAACTATAAAATGTATAGAATCGACCTGCCTTAAAGTACGTTCGACCCGATTCCGAAGCTTAACGAGAAATGGTACTGCTTTATCAAGATAGCGCTTGATTTCCTGCATAGTGGAATAAAATTTGACGCTCTTTGAAAAAGTACAATGAACTATGGGTAAACCTTGATGTGGTACTGATATAAATTTGAATGCTTAATTTTTTTTTTTTGTTTTATACTGCAACTTCTACTATCCTTAGAAGTTGATTCAAAGTATATAATACGTAAAGTATATAGAACTGTACAAATTTTGTTCATTTTTTTTTGCAAACTTGACATCATCAAAATCAATTCATAAAAAATCATTTTTTTACTTTAATAAAAATTAACCCATACTCCAAATATTCCATAATTGTAATAAAGAGAAAAAGATGGTTTAAATAAAAGCCCAATTTTATAATTGGATAAAACAAAACAAGTTTTGTGATATATCTTTTGAAACAAATGTATAATAATATTAATATATAAATAATTATATAAATGTTAGAAAAATTCCCTTTAATAAAAAATGAAATCAAAATGATTTTTAACGAATAAGTAATCCACAATAAACTATTTAATCAAACGTTTTTTAAACCAGTCAGCCATCTAACTGTCTAATCATACAAGACAGAAATGGTATAAGATTCAAGCGAGTTTAATAACACATTCCTATAAATTTATCAAATTGATTAATGACGATCTAGAGTTGGGGAAGGTATCAACATGAATCATATCATATATTGATAGCAACATGAATTTTGAGACGCAAGCAGGAACAATAATTTAATTTATACATGACGAAAATCGCATTTCTGATTTGATTAAGTTAATAACTGTTTTCGGGTACTCCTAAAAATGTTAACTATTTTAGAATTTTTTTTTTTTTTCAAAAAAACAAGCGCATCTGCGAAAGCAGACTTTGCATTAAGTCTAATATTAAAATTGTAAAAGCATTTTTAAATATATTTTAAGTTGTTTAAATCATTTTATACAATGTGTACATTAAAACTCCGAACATTCTTTAAAAATGAAATTTCATTATAAAATTATTAGAATTCGTACATTTTTTTTTAAATTTTGTATTTAGACACGCAGATATTTTCAAGTTGCTTAAAATTTATATAACAGAATCTGATTGCTTGATGGTTTTCTTCTATGGTAGTATGCAAAGCAGTTAAATAAAAGAAAATACCGATGTCTTCAACGTCAAAAATAAATGTAAAAGAGGTAATAAGTGATATTTTATTTAAACTACTGATTAGTTTCCTGTAAAAATACTTGCAAATCTCTTACTACTTTTGATAAGCATAGCACCTCTATAGCCTACAAGTTTGATAAAATAATCCATCATCTTTTCCAATTGTGTCTATATATGATACATATGCATTGATGTTTTATGCAAAAGAATGACATATTGAATATACGTTTTCTCTAGAAAATCTCAATTTTTGTTTTTTAACGATTGTCACAAATGTCATAATAATGCAATATCACGATTTTTCGCCAGATATTTTTTGAATGCAAAGAAAAGTATGTTTACAAATTGTAAGCTTATAAAGATTTAGTATTAATATATGCCAAATAATTTTCAACAGAAAATACAGAGAATATTATTGCTTGGCAATTTCAAAGTAAAATTAAGTAATAGTTCAAGTTATAACAAGGAAATGCCATATATTATTTTTAAAGACAACTTTTTACTTAATGTAGTAGAAAATACAACAATGACATTTAAATTTATAAAAAAAAAAAAAGGCATTCTTAATGTTTGATTGATAGAAGTTTTAGAAACAGAACAATAGGCCTGTCTGTATTACAGTGAAATACTCGTTTGAAAAAAATGCTTAGTAAAAATGAAATGTATCAAAAAAATATTATTCCTGTAGCATTCTAAAAAAATTATTTTCTAAAAAAAAAAAAAAGAATAAAGTGTATATCTTTCAGAAAAACGCAATAAAAAAATAAGATTGAATAAAAAACATTTTTATTCTTTGTCAATGATTCTTCATAGAATACTTAAGCTGTCTTTTTAGGTTATTTCGAAAGCATAAATCATTGATGTTTACAATAATAACTTTAAAAACGAAAAAAAATGCTTAAATCATATCTACTCACTGTAATTGAATGCAACAGGTATATACAAGCTGTATGAACAAGGACGAACTTGCCAACTAGCAGGTAACAAGTTTACACTGAATGGGAGACCACCAAGAAAGATTAAAAAACAGAGCGCAAAAGGTAACGAGATTGGTTTACAAATAACCCAATAAATATTTCATTAGATTGCTCAAGTGTTGAACTGTGTCCTTACAGTACGTGTTTGTACTGTTATGTGGAACCATTTGCCTTCGTGTAAAGTTTTGTAGAACATTCTTTAGACATCCGGATCTGGATTTTTTACTTACGTACTTATATTGATATATTTATAGATTGAATACTTTATTTAAAACTGATAAATTTTATTTACATATTTTTTAAATAAATTAGTATAAGTTTAATTTTAATTTTTCTAATAGTGTCCAATTTGACAGAATTTCTTTTCTACAATTCATAATTTTTCCCGCATGCCTAAAAATTCTTGATTTAAATTATTCATTGGCAAAATCTCGTTTTACTTAAATAAAATTCTATTTTTTTCCTCATATGTGTAAAATTTCCAAATTCATGGTTGCCAATTATTGAAAAACTATTATATTTCCGCGAATTTCACTTCCGAACGAACATTTAACTAGTTTTGAATTTATTTCATCTTCGTCGCAGTATAACTCGGCTAAATATTTGAGAATCGTGCATTTGTAGTTGGCAAGTATCCGGGATCAACTTTCTAGGAAATAACAGACAAAAATATTTACAGAAGCACGTTTTAGAACGGCAAAAAATAAAACGCAAGCAAATTAATAAAAACATTCTCGCATTCAGAAATTAAGGTAATAAAAAGACTAAACAATGAAAATTAATGAAAATTTGTAGTTTTTACAAAAGATTTGTATTTGGCAGGTATGCAAATACTAAACTTTTGCTGCGCTGTTTGACTAATAAAGTTTCACGCTGTTTGATTCAATAACATTTACCTCAAATTGAACACATAGATTATTATTTGGACACATTTATAATTATTCTTAATTCATGCTCCGTTGACATCCTAGATATGGTTTTTATTAATGTGTTATAGCAGCTTATATTTGATTGAAAGCAAAGCCAGATCAAATCAGATTCGTAAGTGAATGAAAGCAAATTATAGCTTCAAGAAATCTAAGAACACAAAGTTCAAGAGAATGTAATGTGACTTTGTTAAGAAAGGAGGGATGGTAAGTTATGATTTCTAGATTATTTTGTAGTGGGTATTTGCATGTGCAAGTGGCCACATGTGCAAATACCCACCGTATGGGATAAATGTGTGCAAATACCCACCGTAGTGAGTATTTTCATGTTAACACATCAGCCAGGGTGTCTAATTATCAATGAAAGACATTGGTGTAATCACAACTAAATCTACTGCTTTTTCAAAGCAGTATTTATATTTACTTAACAAAGAGATGGTACTTTCATCAATAAAATTGAGAGATAATCATGAAAAATAAATGATGAGTATAATGAAAAAAAATATATAACCGCAGATCTCCAAAAATATAGGAAATAAAAACATTTCTACCATTATAAATATCTGCATTGACATTACATACTTCAATTCTTGCATCCTGAAGCATTAATTTTGCATAAACTTGAATGGATAATACTTTTAATTCAAATAATATATTAAAGCGAGCTAAACATATAGAATTAAAAATCTATTCAACCAGTTTTGTGCCGTCTAAAGATTTATTAGACAGTTTAAAACAGACGGGAAAGTCCATTAGATGCTAATCATTTGTCTTTTTTATTCATTTCATAATAGCAATAAATCTTAATTTTTCTCAGCTAACATAATTTCATATTTATGTGCTATAGTAATACTAATCCATTTCTAAATGCTATATTTCTGTAATTTATAGTTAATTTATGACTCGCAACTCTCTCCAATGAAAAATAGATCATTTTTATTGATGTGTTTATAATATAATTCGTTCTGGCTGCAGATACGTGATTTTTAGCTCTACTGTTGTCTCCCAAATGATACCCAAACTCTTTAAATTCCTTTAAAATGTTAATAAATTTAAGTAAATAAGATTGTCTTTTTCATCAATAAAATTCACAAATATATTTGTTTAATTTTTTTCAAAAGCTAAAATTCTTTACAAAGAGAGAATTGAAAACTATTAAATATTTTGAAATTAGGAGAATGGAGATTTTGAAACAAAAGAAATTGTATACATAATTTTATTTACATTAAAATGTAATTTGATTAATTAACCCTTTTCAATTGTACCAAGGAAAAAAAATACGTTTTGAAAATGAAGAAATAAAATCGTTATAAATAGCGTTACGCCATAAAAATAAAATAAAAAATGCATGTTTATAAGTGAAAGATTTGTTTTTATTTAAAAATAAAGACACGGTTCACAAATTTCAATAATACGCAAGAGGAAAAGTAATTAACAAATAGATTTTCCTAATTCATGGTATATTTAACTTTGTTTAAATATTTAAAGGAATGACAATAAAAAATGTTTAAATTATACTTGTTTAATGTTGAAATCAAATTTAATAGTAGGATGTTATTTCTATTACAATTTAAAAAACTTTAAAAATTATGAGATTATAAAAAAAAAAAAAAAAAGATTTTTATCTTCAAAACAATCGCATTTTTTTCTGAAATTTGCTAGTTCTATTGCCAAAAACTGTCTATTTGCATGACTATTATTTTTATTACATGATTGGTGTAAAATTTTTTTTAAACTTGAATCTGTGTAATTATAACTCAAGGTATATCTAAATGAAAGCTTTCACACTAATTATCTTTTAAGCTTAAAAAAACATTTGCAACCGCAAAGATATAGTTTTTGAACGTACTAGCACGATTAATAACGAATTATAAGATGTTTTTAGATCCTGAATTTTTGAAATAAATAATTTAATTTTCTCATTCAAATTTAATAATTATAGATAAAGTATACAGTTTATCTTCAATCAATACCTTGATTTTTTTTTTTTTTAAACAATTGCATTTTATCTGACAAATCTTTTCTACATTCGTATAAAAATTGACGTTCGTTTAAATAAATAATACAGTCTGATTTAGTATTTTTATGGTAATTGAACAATGAAGTTTTATAAAAATAACAGAGGAAAAAGGATATAGTTTTTTTTTTCATTTTTTTAAAAATTTATTTCTTAGATAAGCATAAGAATTAAACATGTCAAACACATAAAAATGCTCGTTTATTTCATAGAATTAAATTTGACTCGTTTCAATTCATATTATTTTCTCAACAATAATAAATTTGAATTATTAGTAACATTTTCATGAATTGTTAATTACTTTTTAACATGAAAATTCACAAGTTTTAACAAAACTATAAAGCGTCATGATTGAAAACAATTAGCTTATTTTCACAGTGTAAATGAAAACAAATTGAATAAATTAATATTTTGCAGCAAGATAAGATTTGTGGTTAAGTTTATTTTCCCTGACATTAAATTTGATCGTTTATTAAAATGTTCGTTTATTTTCCTAACATTAAATTTGAATCATTTAAAATTCATATTACTTTTTCAACAATGATAAATTCGGGATTATTAGTAACATTTTCATAAATTGCTAATAATTTTACTGTAAAAATGCATAAGTTGTAACAAAAACTATTAGAACGCCACGATTGAAAACAATTGTGCTTATTTTCACAGTGTGAATGACAAAAAATTGAATAAATTAATATTTACATCAAGATAAATTTAAACTAATAAATTAACAAATAAATAAATTTTCGATACACATTTTTAGGTTAGAAACAAGATCAAGTAATATTATCTACTACATGAAATTTTAATATTCACTTATAATTAAAATTAGAATTATATTGCTTATTCTAATTTTAATTATAGGAAATGGTATTTCATATGTGGAAACACACCACAAATAGAACAAATTTTTAAATCTGCGCTGTTCTAAAAACTACAAAATAATAATTTCGAAATCATTAAATTAATTCAAATATGCCCTAAAAAATATTTTTCGAATAGAATATGAAATAATAATAATAATAATAAATAATAATGATCACATAATATTATATACTACCTGAAATGTTATTATTCAATTATGAATGTTATATTCTAATTTTAATTATAATACATAAATAGAACAAAATCTTAAATCTTCAGCTATTCTAAAAACTGCAAAATAATTTTTCAGAAATCATTAAATTTATTCAAATGTCTAAAATTATATTTTTCGAATATAATAATAAATAATGAATAAATTTATTAATAAATAAAATAAATTTTCGTTACCTTTTTAATATTAACTTATAATTAAAATTAGAATATAACAATCTGCACCACAAATAGAAAAAAATTTTTTAATCTTCGCTCTGTATTAAAAACAACAACAAAAAAAAAAAACAATTTCCGAAATCATTAAATTAATTCGAATATGCCCTAAAATTATACTTTTCGAATATAATATCGAAAGAAGAATTAATATATTTCCTTACCTGGTGGGCGGGAAATGTCGGTGTGATAGTTAAGTCTTAGCGGCGATGTTATCACTCTCATAGCATACCGTGTAAGTGAAAGGCGGGAGAGAATCGAATCGGCAAAAAGAACAGATGTGAGAATGCCAGACCTCAGCTGGTCGTTGGGGGAAGGGAAGGGGATTCGAACGATGACGTCACTCCAGAGCACAAAAGGAAAACTGCTCAACATCCTAGCGTCACTAATAGGCGAAAAACTTTAAAAGGAAAGTTTCTTTTTTATTAGGAATCGGTTTTAAACCTATCGCGAAATTTCAAGCTTTATACTTTTTCGGTAATTGATTTGTTGGTAAAATCGACATTGGAAGCAAAAAAGAATGTTTAATTATGGTCATTGTTAGATTATTATCAGATATAGGTTTTCATTCAATTGATTTTAGTGATGTTCTGATTTAAAAACTGTATGTCAGAATATCTTCATTTCTTCCGCTTTGGAAAAACCATTTTATGATGATAACCGTAATATCGTATGTTAAAAACAATGACCAAGTCATAAAATCGCATTTTAAAAATCTGAATTTATGGTTATTTATGAGCTTATAAATCTAATTTTGTCATTTTTTCAATTGCTTTAATGTAAGATGTCCTTTTTTTCCCGGATTTTTTTAAATTTAAAATATATAATTATATATATATCTATAAATATTGATAGTTTTTGTCATGAAAGTTTTTAATCTTTTAAGGAAAATTATTTGTGATAACATTTGCCTAGATTCAAATTTAAATTTTTTATTAATAATTTTCCTTTCTAAAGTTTTTTTTTTTTGAAACTGTATGAATCCACAGTAATTTAAATTTTTATTTAAATTATTTATGCGATTGAATATTTGCATTTTAAAAGTGAATAAATATGGTGGTAAAATTATTTTTATTTTTAGAATCGATTTTAGGATGAAAAAAAAAATTCTTGGTGAAAATATGTAATGAAATTTTAATAAATAATAAATATTATTAATGTGATCAATATAATTAAAGTAAACTCTTTAATTTAGTGTAACAATCATAAATTTATTTTTTATTTATTATTATTGCAATTGATAAAGTTTGCTTTATAATATTGAACTAGTAAACTTAAAAAAAATAATAATAGTTTCATATGTTTTCAACATGCTTTTTAATAAAATAGTAGGTTATTGAAAATAAAAATATTATTACAAGTTAGAAGATTTAGAGTTTTTTAGATTTCAATTAATTCTCATTTTTTTCATTGTTACGATAGTGATGATAATATTTAACTTTCACATCTGCATCCCCCATTGTGCGCAATTTTTCAACAAAAATTCCTAGGGATGGTATGCGGGATTGGGAGGAGAGCATTTCTCAGATTAGATGGTACACTTTGGCGAGTAAATTGAAGAAAACATTCACACAGCTAGCCCAATAAGAGTGAGGCACACAGCCAAAGTGTATATAGCTACCATAAAGTTTAAGAGAATATCTATCTACCTATCCATCTGTTTAAGAGACCTATAATCTCTTCTCCCTACAACAAATTTGTATTTAACAGAAGCGCCTTGGCTACAAGATAGCCACGCAAGCCTCTATCAGGGAAAAAAACATCAGATGAGGAGGTATATACAGTGCATGAGAAAGCAGCGAAGTAGAAAAGAAAAATTGTTCTTTGTGGTGGCGATTTCTTTCTTGAGCATTACTTCTCCCTACAGAACTGATTCAATTTTTATAGATGCTCTAAATCACTGATTTTTAAAGTGGGAAATCCCAACTCCAAGAGTGGCAAGAAGGAAAGATTTTTTTTTATTTCATATTAAAAGTTAACTTTCTTAACCTTTTGTTATTAATATTGCTTATTTTTATAATGTTGAAAGCACTATAGTCTTTTTAACACTTTGAAGACGAATGAAGGAAATACGCGTCATTTACAGTAATGCCTACAATTTCAGAATTTATTAACCACTTTTTTGAAAACAGTATTTTTTTATTCCTTTCTTTTATTATTATTATTGTTTTAATTTTACAAAATATTAACAAAAATATGCTGTAATTCAAGAAGCTATATACTTTTCACTGCTTACCAATACTATACAGTCTTCAATGTGTTTAATCCATTCTTAGCCAAGTATTGTACCGAGCTAAAAGTTGTCATTTTTACTATATGGTAAAGCATGCTAACTCAGTAGAATGGAAAATCTCTCATTTGGAATCGTGGAGAAGTATGTGGGTTTCTAGACTATTCCTTCCAAACTTCAGACGATTGTTGATCTTACCAAAACCGGGGTTAAAGTTGTAAAGTTGCCAACAGATTTCAGTGCTCGGAAAACGTAACTTATTGATAATAATTGTATAAACTCATTCTAACATAAATACTTATTTTATATAGATGAGCATGTTCAAACTCCAACAAGGAAGCTAAGGCCAAAATTCCCATTTTTATAAAATCAGTAAAAAAGTATCTTCTTTGGGTTCGAGAAGGAGAAGTAGGTTCTTGGGGTGTTTCTTCCAAATTGCACTGAAATGATGAACCCATTTTAAAGCGGCCTTACAAGCTTCACGAAATCCTATGTTTAGAAACATAAACGCATTGATCCCAATTGTATGAATTTATTTCATTTTATAAGAATGTAATCAAATTTGAGTATTATTTTACTAAAAAGATGGCCTGAGGGCCAGTTGGCTAGAGTTCTGGACGTTGGTACCACAGGCTTCAGGTTCGAATCTGGGCGTGGCATGATGTTTGTTAGTTTTGGAATTCACATTAAACAGTAGGTCCTGGTCTAATTAGCCCGAAGTGTACAAAAAATGATCTTAGAGCGACAAGCCATACTTTTACTAAATATTCTATAGTTATGGTGCTTCAAAAATTATTTCAGATAATTTTTATTAAACCCGATGATTTTTTTAGAATTCGATTTTAAATGGATGCAGGAACCATATTAATCTTAAAATAGAATTTTATATTTATGGAAGTACTGATATTCATTTGTTTAAAACAGTCAATTACATTGATCATTTAAGAAGACAAAATTTTTTTAAATAATATAAAATTGCAAATATATTGAGCAAAAGTTTAGGTCCCAATCATCAGAAGTGCATTAAATCATTTTAAATAAATATTCGAAAAGGTTTTGTGAGACCATTGGATATTAAGATAAGAGAATGAGCAGTTCGTTGTGAGATAGCAATTAAATATTTGTTATGTCTTTTGATAAAATATTTTAATATTTACTTATATTTGTTTATTATTATATTTTTTTTTTTATCTCTTTTAAATAGGCAAATGAATACCTAAAACATCAAATTATTCAAAAGGACACTGAGTATTAAATAAATAAAAATAATTAATTAGGAGTATATTCATAACGTTTCTTCGGATAATTAAATTACAAACAAAGAAAATTTCTAAACTTCAGTTATGAATCTTAACAAACAAAAGGACTATTTGTGGAGAGAAAGTATGAATAGTTTAATTATCTTAAAACAATGATCAGTATAGTTATGAAAACCTTTACAAAGCTCTTTTGCATCATAATTACAGTGTAAAACTTAATTGAAATTATAACTTCCGGAATGCTTTCATCTGAAACCTTAGTCAGACAAATAATTAATATGGGAGCCTTAATGAATAACTTTTCTAATTTAAATTTTACTGTAAAGGATGGATTGGACATCAAAGTGGTAGAAAACCTCAATGATGCTTAATAGTCCTTCATTAAATAAAGTTCGCATCCATTTAATCTGAATAAAAGGAACGTTCAATTATTATTCAATTCTTATTGAAAAAATATAATGCTTTTTAAGAATTGTCTTTATTTTATAATTATTTATGAATTAAATTTTAATTAATCTATTTAAGCCATCATTGATTTTTCATAAAAGTAAATTTTAAGCACGTATTAGAATATTAAAATACAAATTAACTAACTGGTACTACAGTCCTTGTTGGGCCATTGATGTCCGCCTACTGGCAGATTCTGTAACAGTTGTTTTTTAACGGGGTTGAGTTGTTAACTATTGCGACATGTTTCAAGTACTACACAGACCACCCAGGTAATATAGAATGAACATACATTCTTTATCAGAATTCAACCCCCAAGTTCTGGTAATTTGAGAAACAAAACTTCCCAGCTTTTTGGCCTTTTAAGGGGGTGCCCCTTTATCAGATTTCCCACTTAAAAGTTACGCTACCGCCAAGTGAAGTAGACGTTAACCCCACTGAAAGAAAACAGGATCCTTAAAGGTTTGATCTTATTTTACGAAATACTAGGGCGGGATAGCTCCAGTGACGGATTTAGGTTTAGGCCCGCGAGGACCGGCCCTAGGGTGGCAAATTTTTAGGGGCGCCAAAATTGTCGAGGCAAAATTTTGAAATTGATTTTGTTTTTAATACTCTTTATTAGTTTCACCTGTATGTTTGTTTGCAACTGACTCTTTGGGCTCGATTTTTGCCCTACTTTAAGCGATCAGATTTAATTTAAACGTTGTAGACTTATCAAGGACCGACGACAATAAAATATTTTGATAAATTTATTATCTCATCATGATTAGGATCTCAGGATTAGTGATTTTATTTTAACTTATGAAGAGCAATTTAACCCATGTAGATGACATTCAAACCTACGTGGGACAGTGGCACAACGGATAACGCGCATGACTACGGATCAGGAGATTCTTTGTTCGAATCCTGGCTGGCGCGACATATTCGCATTTAGCCTTTGTTTTATTGAGAATTAAATTATTATAAGAACTATAGTTCTAGTCCTCCGTGCCGGGATCTCATTTAAATATAATAGTTTAAAAACACTAAAAAACGCTTTTAGAGTTAATCAAACTAAAAAGTCAAAAATAATTGTTAACATAAGAATAAAATTACTGATGGGAAAATGAATGTCACTGTTCTAAAAGCGTGGGGTGCTCGACATCAATCATTATAATTTTCACTAGTTTCATTCCAAAATGCAGAGTTAGTTCAAATATGTCATACAAAGCACCCCACGCTTTTAGAACAGTGACATTCATTTTCTCGTCAGTGATTTTATTCTTATGTTAACAATTATTTTTTACTTTTTAGTTTGATTAACTCTAAAAGCATGTTTTTAGTTTTTAAATTATAATTTATTTATCAACTGTAAGACCGAATTTTAATGCTTCTTTTATTGATTTGATAACCTCAAGATGTCAATATTTAAAAGGTAGAATAATTTTTAAAAATAATTAATCGTGTAAGTAGCAAAATTTAAAATATCTAACAAATAGGTATTAAAAGTGTGTAGGTGTTCTGAAGAAAGGTCTTTTCTTACCCTAAAAAGTGTGAAAAATTATTTACGTGCAAGTATGAAGCAAGATAGGTTCAATGTACTTGCATTATTAAGCACTGAAACACAATTAGTTCAAGAAGTTAAGTATGATGATGTCATTAATACTTTCCTGCACGGATGAAAGCAAGAAACAAATATATTATATGATTAATTAGATAGATATGATTTATTTCTTAATTAAAAGCAATTTATTTTAAATTGTTATGTTTAGTTGTTATACCAAAAAAAAAATATGTATACATTTAATTCATGTCTAAATTCAATACCTAAATTTAATTCGAAACCATTATTACTATTCGTATTATTATTATTATATAAGGTTATTCCGCGTCCACGGCTTATCTTTAAGTTACGCCCCCTGAGTAATGCTAAGAAAGAGTAACGTCTGTGCAGCGCTTGCCTTAAGACATCAAGACATCTAAGAGTTTATCATCTGCATTAGAAGTAAAAAAATATATTATAAAAGGGAGTCAAATTAACTTGGACCTAGGGCGCCATCGAACTTAAATCCGCCACTGGATAGCTCCAAATCTAGAAGCAGAAATTTTATTATATTTAGTGAGGAAGAATCTGAAGAACGAATTAGTTGCTCACTCAGGAATTTTTAAGCGAGATAGAACCAGAGCTTTATGATATCAGAGTAAAGATGGGAAAACATTGCAATACAATTAACTTGATTCCTTATATACCAATCAAAAAGTTCAGTTGAGTTTGGAACATTAAACCTTAAAAAAAAAATCAGAGAGATTATGTTACTAATGTTATACCAAAAAAAAAATATGTATACATTTAATTCATGTCTAAATTCAATACCTAAATTTAATTCGAAACCATTATTACTATTCGTATTATTATTATTATATAAGGTTATTCCGCGTCCACGGCTTATCTTTAAGTTACACGCGCCCCCTGAGTAATGCTAAGTGAGTAACGTCTGTGCAGCGCTTGCCTTAAGACATCCAAGACATCTAAGAGTTTATCATCTGCATTAAGTAAAAATATATTATATAAGGGCGTCAAATTAACTTGGACCTAGGGCGCCATCGAACTTAAATCCGCCACTGGATAGCTCTCAAATCTAGAAGCAGAAATTTTATTATATTTAGTGAGGAAGAATCCTGAAGAACAAATTAGTTGCTCACTCAGGAATTTTAAGCGAGATAGAACCAGAGCTTTATGATATCAGAGTAAAGATGGGGGAAAACATTGCAATACAATTAACTTGATTCCTTATATACCAATCAAAAAGTTCAGTTGAGTTTGGAACATTAAACCTTAAAAAATCAGAGAGATTATGTTACTAATGGTCTCGACTTTGTTTGTAAAAGAATTTATCATTTCTCATACTCAAAGAAAAAGAGGTACTTAAGAAATAAATGAAAGAAATGCTAGTTATATAATTTTTTTTTGTCCTTTAAATACATGCTAATAATAACTAAAGTAACATGCATAGTAATTAAATGTTTCATAAGATGCATAAAATATTAATTTTGGCTGTAACGTTAAGTTTTATTATTGTTTTAGAAATTTTAAATTTTCTTCATCCATCAAACCAAATTTATTACAACATCTACAATTTCAAAAACTATTTGAATCTGTATCTTTATATTTTATTACTACTAATAATTAACAGTTGGAATTTATAATCGTTCCAAATTCTTCAATTTACTCGACTCACAGCTCTGTAATAACAGGTACAGTTACGCGTAAGAGGATTTAGATTAAAATGTTCTAGTGGCGTCCGTTGCAGTCACCTCTTTCAGAAATGAGGAGATGCAATGACAATTCGGTGAATAAACGTTTCACATCAACAGTTGAGTTATATAGACCTCAGTGATCAACACAGAAAATAATTATGAGTGATAATTATTTTCTGATTATAGTGATAATTATTTATTATTTACACTTCTATGCGTTTTTATAAGAGGATCAACAATTCGGGTTCACTTAAAAAAATCATCACAAGGTAGTAAAGTAATAAAGTAATGGCGGAGAATTTTTAATAATGCAGCTTGTATAACTATAATACTGGATATCATGTAAAAATAAGCAAGGAGCTTTACAAACACTTCGTGCATATATTAAGAATTTCTCCAAAACACGTGCTAATTTAATCAATTGATGGCAAACACATAAAATTAACAATAACGTAAAACAAGAAATAAACAAGTAATATATAAAAAAAATTAAGTCAACCAATTCCTACTTTTTTCACTATATTGCAGAAAGTCCTTTCTAAATAATTTTCATTCATTTTTTTAAGTTTATCTTAGCCATCTATTGGTAGATAGATGCAACTTAAAATCTAAAAAACTAAAAAATTAATTAATTAAATTTAATTACTGAATTAATATTTGTAAAAACTGTATTAACATCAAGTGCCATCCACTACAAGTTTAAAAAAATGTTTTTGAACTTGAGTGGATGAATAAATTTTGTTAACGATCAGAAAATTTGAACAAGATAGATATAGGGAGAGTGTGAGCTAATAGAAGGAATTGAAATAAGCAAGGACCTACAGACACTTCGTGCATATTAAAATTCCCCAAAAGCACATGCTAATTTAATCACATTGATGGCAAACACATAAAATTAACAGTAACATAAAGCAAGAAATAAATAAATAACGAAAAAGCATAAAATCTAAGTATTTTTTTCAAATATCTTTTAAAAGTAAGATTAAAGGCATATATCTAATAGTTAAAATAAAATTATTCATCTCTACTGTACTAATTCGAGAATTATCTGTAGGTTGTAATCATGTTAAGTGGTCATAATCTCAGTTTGATACAGCAATACGTAAC
>BPLR01014795.1:0-43281 GCA_021605095.1 Caerostris extrusa | reverse complement strand
GCTACGTATTGCTGGGGGTAACTGAGTAAGGGGTAACACGAAATCAATGGAGCAGAGTCTGTAAATCGCAAATTAGTTGTAGATTTCTTGATTATATTAGCAGAGATGTCGGCAAGGATTTGCGGAAAAATTTGGCAACCATGTGACTGGTAGCAAGGTGCCTAAACCCAATCTCAATTAATGCAAGTGGAATTTTGTATTCTGCTTTTACTGTGTACGATGTGGCACTTATAAATGTGATGTTACTACTGCATTTTTAAACATCTAAATTCGAAACACCAGTTTGACGAACTGTGTGGCCAACTGTGTTCTGAAAACATTGGGTGGGGAAAAAATCAAGTCTCTTGTTGAATTTCTCTACCTTTATCTTAAGAAAGTCGATTGAGTTTAAAAAATTCCATTCCGTTTTTCTCTTCGGGCGCTCAAGCTGAGATTGCAATGGCTGCCTTTTATTGTTCTAGTCAACTGAATGACCTTAATTTCTGTAAAACCTTTCAGGTAAGTGTATGTTTATTTTTTTCTCTCTTGAATTTCTCTGAGTATACCTTTCGTAACGATTTTTAAATGTCTTTCGAATTTGACTCCATTTTTCTTTTAAATAGCATCTAATCATTATATGGTGTTTGGTATCAAATGGGTAGAATTTAAAAACTTTTCCAGCAAAAGTAATCTTAACGGATTAGTTAAATACCTCATCAAACGTTTTTAAAGTAGCCTTGGAATTGGTCATAGGTCCTTTTCGCTTTTATTCAGATTTAAAATTATTATCCTGTTATATAATGAAAACATTTCAATTATGATTACCAGTAATAGTTTTTACTTTAAAAACTTGCATTTAGAAGATTTAACAAAACCATCATTATTATGAGGGGATATAAACGAGTAGAATCTCGTTTATTATTGAGCTTAACATTAATGACATGTTTAGAGCAGCAACAGAGCCTAAAGCACTTATCCTTTCATTCAAATTTGCTAGCTAGTTCTCCAATATTTGGATAGAATTGATGGTACCCTCTCTGTAATGGATGCTCTTTTCTATCGTTGCTCTAAGAGTAAATATAGAGATTTTAATTCACTTCTTCTCCAAGAGTAATTGGCACATTTTCTTGCATTTGCTCATATTTTCCACGAAAACTCGGTAGAGTACTTCCAAACGGACCTGGGGAGGTCTGCTTCCTTCAATAACTCCAGTAATCATGGACATCATGTTAGCAAAATCGACAACCGGCATACTCTACAAAATGCTTATATTGCAGCATAATCGAAAAATAAATGCAATCAATGTTTAATAAAGGAAATGGCCAGTAGGTATGGAGAAGAAGAAACTTCCATTGTGTATGGTACGTAAAAGATTCAGTGTTATCAGGGTACAGTAGGGCTGAAATTTTGGACGTCAACAGGTACAGTATTGGTAGATCTCGTTCTTCTTACAGAACAAGATCTACCAACTCGTTCTTTTTCAAACCTTTTTTCAAAGGCAAGAAACGAGTCACGCGATAGAATCTCGCAATTGTTAGTAAAAATATGGATATTAAAAAACGATTGGTTCATGTGAAACATTGATTAGGTGGAATTCCCGTCCATTGTGAATCTATTTGTGTATTAACTTATAAGAATGTTTATGATCTGCTAAACGATTTCCAAAATAGTAGCTCGGGGGAAGTAAAATTGGTGAATTAAATTACTATTTTTTTAGAATAGAAAGAATTCCCACAGTGTAGAGAAGTTATGACAGTTTACACTATGGGGGAAAAATATTAATAGTAGTATTTTTGGAGATTACATAGAGAAGTACTGGCAAAGAAAACATTGTTGAACCAATATTTTTAGATGTATGATCTTGAGGGTTTTTTTTTTGTTGTTTAAATTTATTGTTGTTACTGGCGGAATTAATTCTGAGCAGTTGATTAACGATGATATTTCGAAGTATTTTGATACCAATATTGGAGTACTATACTGTGAGTCTATTGATAGTGCAGTTGAATTCTTTTCTTTTATCAAATATAATATTTTGTGGTCAGTTTTGAACGTTTATATTAATATCAAGAAAATCAGCATGAAGTTTGCTTGTATTATTCTGTTTCAAGATATTATCTAAACAATAAATATCTCGACATATTTTTTTGAAAATTCTGACAGCTAAAAACAATTAGATCATGCACATATTTATTTATTATTATTTTTTTTTTTTTTTTGAATTCGAAATAGTATAAGTACAGACAAGTATTTAGCTCAATATATATATATTGGCTCCCTTCTTTTTAATAATTTTCTTCTGCACTGTTTGCATTGAGCTCTTGAGCTCAAAGATTTTTTATCCACTTTGCACGAAAATTCTTGTGTAAGTTCAGACCTGTATAAACATATTTATCATTCCACGCTTGTCTTGCGAGTTAAAATATCTTTTACATATTTATCTAACATAATATTTACTCTGTGAAAAAAAGACTACTGTTGACTTATAGAATTATTTGGTAGAACCTAATAAACTCGACTTTCAGAATCCCTGTAAAATCAATAAATCTAATATGCCTGCATGATTGATGCTTAGATTAAGCAGGCACTTTTATGTGTTAAATGTTCAGACAGATTTTATCGCGTATTGTAAAATGATTTAAAGAAAGTTTGATAAAAATATTGACAAAAGATAGAAAATAAAAACTTGTAGTAAAAGCCGGGTATAGAGTAGAGCAAATATTAAAATTTTAAAGGTAAAAAATTATTGTTAATCTTTATATTAATCAGATTATTGAAATTTTATCAGTCTTTTGTTTAACTGTTAACCTAAATTCAATTATGTAGATGTAAGTTTATTAATTACATTTAAAGATAAGTAAATTGAGTTCTTTAATTTAATAGAAAAATCTTTTCAGAAAACTTTTCTTGCCCAGATATGTCATATTTTCTTTTAGTTTTTAATCATTTGCATATCCCATATATGATGACAGCTATAAGTAAAGGAGCAAAAATGACATGCATATAACTTGATCAATCAAATTTTATGTACATATCACTTGATCAAATCAAATTTGATGTGCATATCACTATCAAATCAAATTTTTATGTGAACACCACTTGATCAAATCAAATTTGATGCCCATATAACTTGATGAAATCAAATTTGATGTGTATATCACTTGATCAAATCAAATTTGATGTGCATATCACTTGATCAAATCAAATTTGATGTGAACACCACTTGATCAAATCAAATTTGATGCGCATATAACTTGATCAAATCAAATTTGATGTGTATATCACTTGATCAAATCAAATTTGATGTGCATATCACTAAATCAAATTTGATGTGCATATAACTTTTGTTTAACTTTTTTCCCCGGTTATGATTATCTTCGAACTTATCGAATAGCACAAATGTCCCATAAAAATACGTAGATTTGTGGCACTTCATAGTCATAATCATCCTGTTTAAAATCACTATTCCTTCAGAAATAATGTTAATATAAAATAATTTGACCTTAAAAAGAGATTACTAGTTTCCTTTATGGAGAAAAATGTATTGAATTTAATGTACTTACTGAAAAAAAGAAAACAATAGTGCTATTTTCCTGAATAAATTCCATAGATGTACCAACAAAATATAGTGTTAAAAATTCTTTTGTTAAAAGTACTTTTAAATTATTTACAATCTTGCTTTCATTCTTTCAATATGTGCAGGCATTAAAATATAAACTATTATGTAAAAATACATAAAAATATTTAATGGGTTTATTTATCAAAATTTTCAAATAAAATTCAAAATTTGATGTTCCAGCAATGTAAAAAAATAAAATAACAAAAAAAAAAAAAAAAAAAACCCTAATGTTTACATGCTGCAATAATAAGGAATTTTTAGAAATATATTTTAAAATATTTTAATTAATAGCTTACCATTAAAAAATTACTAAGAATTTTAAAAAACTCTAAACTTCTTTCATTAAATAACAGCTTGAAACATAGTTGTTGTTACATTTTTTTTCCCACTTTCATGTTTAATCGATAAATACTAATAAATAAAGCGTTTTTAATGATCGGTATTATGTTTAAGTTAATGCACAGAAATATATAGCTACAACATAACATTGAATTAAATAGTTTATTTACTATGTCTTAGTGTAAAATTAACTTGTAGCTAATGACCAAACAACACATTTTTTTTCAGGGTTAATAGCAAACGTTCCGGATTGTGTAATTAAAGGACGAAAAGAGAACTTCATTATCCAGCTAAAATAGTTTTTTATTCCATCAATCAAACTACGTGAGACCTTAAGCTATAATTATGAACAAAATAAAGCGCAATTTGGGCGGTATTCTTTCAAAATTATGTCCATATCACGTCACTAAAGATGACGTTTAGTGACTTTCAAGTTTAATAAAATGTTAAAATAATGAAAATTTTTAAGATAAGTTTTTTTACGACCTAGTTTTTTTTTTTTTTTATCACCTTAACAGCTGACTTTTATGTAAAAGGTTTTAAACTAATGCATTGTAAAGTTTTTGGATTCTTAGTTTCATAAACCTAACATTAAACTGCATAAAAGATCAATAATGAAGTTTCACAAATTTATTTGTCTTCTTCGGATAAATATATTTTATCTTTAGCAACTAGCATTTTTATGTTACTGTTTATTTATTTATTTTTTTGCGCTTTGAGCGTAGAATTTAAGTGCCTTTTGTTTTGAAATTTATTACAATTATAAACGACTTAGCAATGCCATGAAATTTTGTGATGCATAAAATATTCGATACTGACAAAGATGAAACTCATAAAAAATATAATAAATAATAGTTTAAATAATTTTTTACTTTTAAAATGATAGTTTTAGTTTAGGAGTTAAGTTTTCAGTTATTGTTTCTGTTGCAGCATTTTGTTGTCGTGTTGTTTCTGATCTTCGATATGGTCTAGCTCAGGGGTGGCGAACCCGCTGCCTTCGGGCCACATTTGGCCCGCCTTAAACATTTTTCAGACTCATGACATTTACCATACTTTTACAAAATATATTTATTTTATAATGACCAAAGTAATGAAAGCCAATGTATTAAAAAGATACATTATTTTTGCATCCATTTATTCAAAAACTAACTGTCTCATGATGAGACAAAATTAACTTTGATTTTAAAATAATATTCTTGCGAATATATGACAGATATTGCCTGTTTTATTTATAAGTTTACAGTTATGAGTTCGCAGAATAGTTAAATTATATTCTGCGAGCTCATGATACGCACATCTTGGAACATCTAATATAACTGGTTCTATGTTTCCCTTTAAGTGACCTCAGTAACATAATAGTAAACACAATAATAATAACTCATTATGTTTCAATTTTCACTCCAAAATAATGTATATAGTGGGTCTAAATCTAATAGGGGGATACATAATTTTAAATGCGGTCAGCGGAGTTATTTTGCATTTCAAAGGGGCCTGCAGGCAGGGTTGGCCACTCCTGGTTTAGCTAATAGACCAAATCCGTAAATCCATAAACTTCCAAGTACAAGAATAGAACTCGTCTAATGTAAAATCAAATATATAAACAGGCGATGCTTGAGAAGTTCTACTGTTGATACTGGTCCAAAAGCTCTTCTGCTCTTATTCATTAGTCGAACTCCTCAAGTGGCAAAACGTGATAAGCAAGTTTATTGGCTTTTATGGCCCGAAAAAAGCAGGAAACCAGCAAGGCGATCTTTCGTGTACCACTCATGTGTTGGTGGGACATTCAGAGATCTTTAATTGTCTTCCCAAACTTTGAGATACCTCGCTATAAGCGCAAAGCATATCGGACTGAAATGTCTTAGAAGAAACGATTTCCCCCTACAACATTTTAAATGCAATTTTTTGTGTAGCATTTTAAATGGCTTAAATAGTAATTTTTTTTTATTTAACCAATGAAACATTTTTGTGGGAGTAATATTGATATCCTTAAATGTATTAAAGTAAATATTAAACAAATATTGATATAGATGTAGTATTAATTTATATAAATTGTGAAACTCCTTTTTTTACAGGAATTACTTATAAAAATTATTTATATTTTTAACCATATTGATGGAAATTATGTTAAAAAATTTTCTTCATTAGAATTTTCTCTAGCAGTATTATGGTTGAGCAAAATAAAGATTCTTAGATCTTATAAGAAATGGTAACCACATTTAATATGCATCTGTTGACAACTTACGTGTAATAATAAAATGAATAAAGTACTCCACATGTAAGCAAAACTGTTTCGAGGTTCTGATATATCTGATTTTTATTTGTCCAATACTTCTTTAAGACATAAAAAATGGCATAAGGTTTCTAGTAACTTAGTGAATATTAAACTGTAAAATTTTTAGGGTTCATTTGATTTTTTTTTGTTGATGGATTTTCAAAAACTTTATTCTTTAAGAGAAAAAATAGTTGTTTTTATTGTTTAAATGCCAACATAAAAACTATATTGAAAAACACCATAAGCAGCAAAAGAATTTTTAATCGATATTGCAGCAATAAATACTTCACCACAGGAATGTATAAATCAACTGGCAATTAAATGCCAATCTACAATCCCCACAGCATGATAAGTATTTTTTATTTCTGTAGCAATTCCAAAATCCCCCTGATACTTGGTAGCTTCCTTTCCATGAGCCACACGTCAAGCTAAAAACCATCCTGTTCCATTCACGAAATTTAACAAGTTAAGTAGGTGAAATGTCACCATCCAATCTTTTCAATGTCATCCTTAATCATTCCAACAAATTCTTAAACTTGGCTATATTTTCAGTATTTTCCGTTTTGGTGAATTTTTATAGAGCAAAAAAAATTAACAAATTGAATAAGATTAATTAAACGATTAAAAATAATTGGCAAATTAATGAATTAAAAACTGTTTACAATAGTAACAAAACGTAACGACAATGTTGTATTGAAAACAATTTGCTGGAAAAAATGTAGAATATATTGTTTTTGAATTGTTACAACATGCACTTTCTATCAACCACTTTCCACAAATAAAATATTACATCCATTTTCTGTTATTCCATACCAAACAGACAGCTCTCAAAGACAATCACTTGTGGCACTGACAGTCACAAATGAGCACACTGTTTCTTTATTTATGGCGCCCAACTGATTCTTTTTTTTTCTTTCCCACAGCTACAACGTCGTAATCCTGGGTTGTGACCTACGTTTTGCCCATCACCTCGATGACTTTCACCTACTTCAGGGTGGGCCGAGAACTGTGGGGGAGCCAGAGCATCGGGGAATGCACCCAGAAACAGAAAGAGAGCGTCAAGTCCAAGAGGGAAGGTAAATATCGCCTGTCTTGATCGTCAGGTATTATTAGATTTCTATCTCTCTCCCGAAACCAGGCCTACCCCGAAAATCCGATCCCGTTCTAGGTAAGGATAATTTCCAGCTATCTGGTGGATGGGAATAATTTATAGGGACCATTTGATTGGGCGCCCCAACCATTTAGAGGCAGCAAGCATTAGAATCCGACAGGCAATCCAGAACTGAGCGATTCCAACGGATTTGTGTTGTATCGCCTCAGGGTTTATTGGAGATGTTGTTTACTCTGACGGAGAATTCAGCCTTTAGTGTGTAGAAGCCCAGAATCTCATCAATGTCTGTGCAGTGTTCACGATTTGTTCCTACAGTAAGTTGGGAAAATGGGTTCCTAGGTATCTAGGTGCGATTGATTAGGACAGTGGTTTCAGCCTTTGTGTTTGGCTTAAGTCTTTGAATTGCACACCATTATACCAATGACAAAAATACCGTTACGTTAAGTTACTCTGTTGATCGAACTTTACAATTTAAACGAGTTACTTACAAACGAAAAGACTAAATAGAGTAGAAGTAACACGCTAGTCATTTAAAATTATTAAAATTCGTAAAAAATAATTGCAGTTATTTAAAAATATTAAATATTAGCAACAAGCATTCCAAATGTTCGTGATTTCTTTGGGTTTTCCATTATAGTACTTGAAATCTTTGGTTTTTTAAAGCATTTTTTTGTCTTGATAAGGCGTGTAAAATATGTTGTACACAATATATATTATGCATCATATCTAATTTGATGTCTTGTGTGTTTGCTATTTCCTAAAGGAAGAGACTGGTTTTCTAAGTGTTTTTTGTGGATAAACAAGAAATGTAATTCTATGATTTAATGTACATATATACTGTTTTGAAAAAAAAATTAATTGCATTAAATTACCAATGTTTGTGTCTTACTCTAATATTGAATTTATTTTACTCTGGTATAAATAAATACACGGTGTTTCAATTTACTTATTACCAAGAGGATTTTTTGATGTTTTCTATACTATTCATTATTTGGAGTAACTAAATTGTACTACATACAATTAGTTCATCTTCTCAAAAGTATGAAATTCTCGCTTTATATAAATCGGGAAACACTAAATAGGACAGAAAAGCATTATAGTAACTTGGAAATAACTATATTAATTTAAAGTATATGTTATTGTAAATAAAAGATGACAAAAAGGATGCATTAGTATTAAAGATACAGCAAGAGTTTTTCTGGACAAATTATGTATAAAAAGAAAATTTCATCTTAATGTATATAAATATTTGAATAAAAATACACTGGACAAAATCAGTCATTGTAATATAAGCTAGTGGGAATGGAAACCAGCATATTATGAACATAAAATTGGCCTAAATCCATAACATCCGTTGAGATACAAATTGATTTTTAATTATTAAACTTACTAAAAAGGATCAAAAAATCATTTTTAATTTATGCATTAGTTTTCCAGGTTTTTTTTTTAAATAAGAATGTAACGTTTTCCCGTTAAGATGTGCTTACAAGTTATTTTTTTAAATATAACAATACAGCCTAACATTCAGAGAAGTTTTTTATTTTCATTCCTTATCTACAGAATGCTTGAGAAAACGATGATAAATGCTTCGTAAATAATGTAAATGGAAATAGTTTTAAATAAATATTAACTCAACAAACTGTACTCATTTATTTTTTAGTCAAAAAAAAATTAAATGAACGAAATAACTAAGTTAATTGGGATTTAAAAGTCATTTTGCAAGTGTATTTCGTGTTTTGTATTCTTTAAACGAAAAGTCTTTTCAGGGAAATAACTTTTTTTTTTCAGAAAATTAGTAGGAGTATGCTGAATAATTTTTCCATTTTAAACACGCATTCAACTTGAAAGTTAACTACAAAAATTTTCATTTCATATTCATACTTTAATTAGTAGAATGTAACAAATTTACAGTTAATAATTACATAACACGTATCTCTGAGGATTTAACAATAATTATTCAAGAAATGCAACAGATACAATTTCTTAAAGTTAACATTAACGCCACTATGAAATTGTTTGCAACAAAAATTAGGAAAAAAAAATTCTGAAACATACTACTGTGCCCAAACAGTAAGATTGTCTAATATTATTTTCTCAAAAACTCTTTATTTATTCTTCTAAATTTATTTTATCGCCATCAAATTAATCCCCTCCGGACACAATGCATTTATACCAACTTTTTTTCCAATCCTCAATGCCTGCTAAAATGTTGCCGGCAGGGATGGCCTTCAAAGCGTGCGGCGATTCATGTTGAATCTCTTCAAACGACTGAAAACGGTGCCCCCAGAGTGGTCTTTTGAGTTTAGGGGATACCCAGAAATCGCACGGTGTGAATACGGTGGTTGTGGAACGATAAGGTTTTCACTTTTTGTGAAAAGTCACGAAGAATCAATACAGTGTGAGCTGGCGTATTCAGTGGTTTTGGTACCAATTGAGATTTCACGCGTTTAATGCCAAAAATGGAATTGACCGATCCTTTTGAAATTCCAATATCATCAGCAAGGTCTCTTATTGTAAATCGACGGTTTGCAAGAACCAAATCTCTAATTATTTGGACGTGAAATTCGTTGGTTGCGGTTGATGGTCGACCAGAGGGATTTTCATCTTCAACGTATTATCTGCCTTCTTTGAACTGTTTATACCACTTATAAACATTTCTTTCCGATATAGGAATGCTCATTGAATGCCTTCTACAACGTTCTATACGTTTCCGCAAACACAATTTAACGTAAGTTCTACGCTCAATTAATTCAGACATTTCAAAATCCTCGGAATCAGTTTTGCGTCTCACAAAGCCAAGCGTAATTAAAACACTAATGAATATTTTGACGTCACATTTCACACAGATGTCAAGGACAGTGCCAGCAACATGAAAAAGAAAAAAAAATTAAATTACGTTAACCCCGGGAATTTTAAATATAAAATTGGTCTTACTTTTTTGGACACAGTAGTATATTCTCCCCCTGCATTATAGTGTATAACATTTCACATTTGGTAAAAAACTGCATTCCAAACATGTTAATGGTTGTTATAATATTTTCTGCAATATAATTTGTATACATAGTCAGATACTTCCAAATACTCAAAGGAACTCTTTTATTTCATAATACAAAATTTATTAAATATTGCAATATTATTGGATTTTATGTTGTATTAAGTTATTAACTACTTGAATATTTTCTCGTTTTTCACCATGCCAGGTAAAAACTAAATCTATAATTTTTAAAACTTGGTTTAAAAGATATTATCTGATTTCTTCAAGATATTTATTATATTTTTTAAAGGAATATGCTTTTTTTTTTTGCTCACATTAAATCAGAAAATTATGTTCATAATAATTCCCATTCTTTTACTCAACCTCTTTTGTAAACATTTAAAATAAAATTTCCTAAGACAATTTGAAAATTGAAATTTTTTTAAAGACAATTTTTTTTTAAATTAGAGTATTATTTTGTTTTTGGGTAAATCTCCAGAAAACACATATTTTTCAAAATCACACATAAGTATCTTTTTAATAAAATTGATTGTGTAGAAGATATCGGCATTTGTTTGTTTGTGCAGATGGAACTGTTTGTGTTGAATCGAATCAAAACTCCAAGAACATATTTATTTTGACAAGCACGTAAATACGACATTAACACCATAATAAACAATAAACACTATTTAACACGCATGTAACATATTTAACGATACACAATAAAAGATTAGTGGAAGGATTCCACATATGGGTGAAGATAGTAATTCAGCGCCAGTTGCGCCGTGCGTCCTCTCGGGGAGACACTCTATGCCAACTGACGATTTCTTTGTGCGCCGCAAGGGGCGCTCTTTGCAGTGAGTAGGAGGAAACAAAATTGTGTAGGTGAAACCACGATTACAATTGTATAAAAATAGAATTTTCACATAAATGAAAATGTACAAAATTAGTGACTTATTTATTTCTTTATAATTGAATACTTGTGGATCCTTCAATTTTTCGTGTCTAAAATGTGCAGAAAACATAACTGAGTAAAAAAATTTTTAAAAAAGTATTTAAACATTCCTTTTATAAATACTGAGGCATTAAATTAAATTGGACACTATTTACTTCATTGTAAGATTAATAATAATTTTAAAGAAATATATAATTATATTACTTTATTTCTTTAATTTTTATATATTTTATTAAAAAATAATTTTATTATAATTTATTATAGTTTCTAGAATTCTTATTTCTGAAGTTAACTAAAGATCTTCAAAGGCTTTAAAATAAATTATTTATATTAAATTTATTTGCTCATGCAAAAACTGCTTTTAAAAATTAAATAATTATTATTCTAGAAGTTAAAATATGTCGTTCATTAAGACAACGCTTCTAAGAAGTCTGTTCAAAACTTTATTTCCCTTGTATTTTTTTGAATTTCAAAAAATATTAATTTCACTAATTTAACTTTTAATTACTCATTTAGATAATTTCAACTTTTCAAGATTTAAAATTCAAAAATTTATTTTAAAAACATAACTTTTATTTTTTTTGAACGAAAATACTGCATGTTATAATTGCCGTAAACTAAAGTGCATTTTTCTACCATGAATTCACTGAGCCCTGAAAATTAAAATATTTCGCACATTAAGTCAAAATTACACATAGTTTATTTTAAAAAAGCTGTGAAAATATACTAGTCATCTTTTAAATACCGTAACCATTTCATTCCCATTTTGCCATTTCAGAGAAATTTATCCTTTTAAGCTACTGGAGATATTTAAAAAATAAATATTCTGCATTCATTTCTCTTTGGCTTCAAACAAACCCATTCAAGAAACTTTGTAAAAAAAACTTCAAGTTATATTCTCGTGCAATTAGTTTTAATTACTCTTAAAAGCATTCTAAACGACAATATTCGCGGAAAATGGCTATTAACGTTAAATAATATTCTGCTCTAACGTTTAAAGACTCCGTAAATTGTTGCATAGTGTTGAATAATATTCTTGCTCTAAGTATCTCAAAGTAGTAGCTTGCTATTTTATTTTGTGTTTTTAATTTTCAAAGGGGCTGCTGTTTTCGTTTTTAAAATTAAATTTCACCTCATAATGGGCATTTAACAGTTGGAATTTGAAATATGTTGCATCTTTAAATAATGTTTTTAATGCACATTTCCATACGTATAATGTTTTAACACCTTAACAGATTTTAGAGCATCAGTAACTTATTCTGTTAAATACGAAATTTTGAGAGCCTTTTTATTCCTTAGCATTTGTTATTCCTTATTTAAGGTAATTTATTTTTCTTTTAAAAATGTTTCTTAGTTATTCTTCTTTTAGATAAAAAATTAAGGTTTTTGGCATTGATAAATTATTTAATACATTACATTTTTACAACATAATAATAGATTTAATCTTTTTTCCAAGATAAAAAATTCAGAAAATATTTAAAATTTTTTAATAAATTTAAAAAAAAAAGTTAAATTATTAACCAAAAATATATCACATTTTTATTTTATAAATTTATTTAGGAAATATTATATTATATTAATTGCTTAAATTAAAATTATTATTTTCAATCAATATTCATTATAGCGTCTTTTGAAAATTTATTTGTAAATGTCATTTAAAAAAACATTTTAAAAATATATATATATATATATATATATATATATATATATATATATATATATAGCATGTGAAATTATTCTAATTTAACGAACTATTAGGAAATATAATTTTAGTTATTTAAAAATCAGTGAATATTCAAATTTACTGATTTCAAGAATTTAGTGATCAATAGGAGGAAATCCTATTGCTTAAATACGACTAAAATATATTTTCGTGTCTGTCAAAGAAAAATTATTATATATAAACGATATTTCAGATTACTAAAATTACTACAATAAACTATGAAAACTCTGTACGATAAGCGATAAAAGAAGTTATTGTAGAAACGTGCTGATGAATTTTTTAAACATTTCATATTAACTATATTTATAAAAACTTGTCGAATAATTATTTTTAAGAGATATAAATGAGCCTTTGTCAAATAAACAGCGGAAAAATGGCTATTAACGTTAAATAATTTTATGTTCTAACGTTTAAAGGCTCCGTAAATTGTTGCATAGTACTGAATAGTATCCTTGCTTTAAGTATCTCAAAGTAGTAGCTTGCTATTTTGTTTTGTGTTTTTAATTTTCAGAAGGGCTGCTGTTTTCGTTTTTAAAATTAAATTTCACCTCATAATAGGCATTTAACATATGGAATTTGAAATATGTTGCATCTTTAAATGCCTTTTTTTGATGCATATTTACATACATATAATGCTTTAACACCTTAACAGATTTTAGAGCATCATTAACACCTATTCTGTTAAAAACGAAATTTTAAAGTTATTTTCTCCTTTACTTTTATGTTATTCTTATTTATGGTAATGTATTATTTTAAAAATGTTTCTTGGTTATTCTTATTTTAGACCAAAAATTAAGGTTTTCGTAAAAATTCTAGAATGCTAAATTATTTAATACATTAAGTATTTAACAAATAATTCTAGATTTAATTTTTTCCCCCATGATAAATTTTTATCAAACGAATTATTAAGTAAATATATATTATATTTTTATTTTATAAAATTATTTAGAAAATATAATATTATAGTTTCCAGAATTCTTATTTCTGAAGCAAACTAAGGATCTTAAAATGCTTTAAAATAAATAAATTCTATTAAATTTATTTGCTCAGGCAAAAGCTGATTTATTTTAAAAAGTAACTAATTAGTGTCCTAAAAGTTAAAATATGTTGTTCATTAAGACAAATATACTCAAAATTCTTCTAAAAAGTCAGTTCAAAACTTTATTTCACTTGTATTTTAAGTTTCAAACAATATTAATTTAACTAATTTAATTTTAATTTTATCATTCACGTAGATGATTTAAACTTTTCAAGATTTAAAATTGAAAAATTCCTTTTAAAAACATAACTTTTCGTTTTTGAATGAAAATACTCAATGTCATAATTGCTGTAAACTAAAGTGCATTTTTCTAACATGAATTTGCTGAGTCCTGAAAATTAAAATATTTCGCACATTAAGTCAAAATTACACGTAGTTTATTTTAAAAAGCTGTGAAAATATACTAGTCATCTTTTAAATACCGTAACCATTTCATTCCCATTTTCCCATTTCAGAGAAATTTATCCTTTTTAAGCTACAGGAAATATTTAAAAAATAAGTATTCTGCATTCATATATATCTCTTTGACTTCAAACAAAACCCATTCAAGAAACTTTTGTAAAAATTTGATATATTCTCCTTGCAATTAGTTTTAATTACTCTCAAAGAATTCTAAACGACAATATTCGCGGAAAATGGCTATTAACGTTAAATAATATTCTGTTCTAACGTTTAAAGGCGCCGTAAATTGTCGCATAGTACTGAATAATATCCTTGCTTCAAGTATCTCAAAGTAGTAGCTTGCTATTTTCTTTGTGTTTTTAATTTTCAGAAAGGCTGCTGCTTTCGTTTTTAAAATTAAATTTCACCTCATAATAGGCATTTAATAGTTGGAATTTGAAATATGTTGCGTCTTTAAATAATGCTTTAATGCATATTTCCATACGTATAATGTTTTAACACCTTAACATATTTTACAAGCATCAGTAACACTTATTTTAAATATTTTCTAAATTTTTGGGTATTTTCTCCTTAAAAGTAAAGGAGAAAATACCCTCAAAATTTAATCTTTCCTTATATTCTCAAAATTTCGTATCTTCCTTATATTCTCAAAATTTCGTTATTCCTTATTTATGGTTATTTATTTTCTTTTAAAATGTTTATTGGTTATTCTTTTTTTTAGATCAAATATGAAGGTTTTCGTAAAGCTCTAGAATGCTAAATTATTTAATACAGTAAATTTTTACCACATAATAATTGATTTAATTTTTTTCCTATGATACAATTTTTTTCTAGAGAATTATTAAATAAAAATACACTCAAGAGCCAAAACATTATGATCACCCCTACATTTTGCAATGAATTCGCCTGGATGACGTTAAATGGCACGCGATCAGGTGGAATTGGTATTTAACTGGTATTAAGTGGTGGTATTAATCCATACCAAGGCGGGTTGAAGCTGTGTTGCGATACTTAAATCCAACTCGTTATTGACAGGTGGTCATAATGTTTTGGCGCCTTTAAACGTGTATATCATATTTTTATTTATAAAAGTATTTAGAAATATTATATTATGTTAATTATTTAAATTTAAATTATTTTAATCACTTTCACGAATCTTTCTTCATTTTGTAAAATTTATTTACAATATTTTAAATATAAAGTTTTTGTTTTAATATATATTTATATAATATAATGAGAATTATTGTAATTTAAACAACTATTAAGTAACTCAATTTTATTTCTTTAAAAAAAATGATAATTCAAATGATTACTGATTTAAGAATTTAGTGATATTTTCAGGAAATCTTATTAATTAAATAACACTGAAAAAAATTACTTTTGAGCATCATCATAACTTTAATTTTCAGGGCTCAGTTGGCCTTCATGGTAGAAAAATCCAGCCAGGCTTTCTCTTATAAAATTGAGTATTTTCGTATCTTAATAAGTAGTTAAAATCAGTTTTTTAAAAGAATTTTTTAATTTTGAATCTTGAAAAGTTTAAATTATCTAAATGAGTAATAAAATTCAAAGCAAATTGTTTGAAATTAAAATATTTTGACCGTTAAAATCTCTTTTCTAATCAAGTTTAACGGACTTAAGAATAAAATCTCTAAAACATTTTTAAAAGAAAATAAATTACCTTAAATAATTTCTAATAGTCATAAAAAAAAAAAGCTCGTAGAAATTACCCTTCAAAGATTGCCAAATTTCTTATTTAACTGAATGTTAGTGACTCTGATGGTTTATAATAGAATAATAAAATAAATTCTAATGTGAATAATTAATGTAAAATAATAGTTCTTCTTAAATAAGTTTATAAGATAAAACATAATATATTTAAGCCCTATAATTCGTTTGAAAAATAATTTGGATTATTGGAAAATTACTAAAAAACCGTGCCAATTTATATAATATGTGGTAAAAATTAATATTTTTAAATTATTTATCATTCTATGAATTTACGAAAACCTTAATTTTTGGTCTAAAAGAAGAATAACCAAGAAATAATTTTACAAGAAAATAAATTACCTTAAATAAGAATAACGTAAAATAAAGGAGAAAATGCCCTCGAAATTTCAATAAGTGTGTGTGTGTGTCAATAAGTGTTAAGCTTCAATAATGTTACTGATGCTTGTAAAATATGTTAAGGTGTTAAAACATTATACGAAAATATACATTAAAAATACATTAAAAAAAATACATTAAAAACATTTTAGAGATGAACACATTTCAAATTCCAACTGTTAAATGTCCATTATGAGGTGAAATTTAATTTTAAAAACGAAAATAGCAGCCCTTTTGAAAATTAAAAACACAAATATATCAAAATAGCAAGCTACTACTTTGAGATACTTGAAGCAAGGATATTATTCAGTACTATGATACAATTTACGGCGCCTTTAAACGTTAGAACATGATGATTATTTAACGTTAATAGCCATTTTCCTCGAATATTGTCGTTTAGAATGCTTTAAGAAAACCAAAATTCAATTTATTGTCAAAAATAGAATATAACTTGAAGTTTTGTTTAGGCGTATCTTGAATGGGTTTGTCTAGAGATATGAATGCCAAAAATATATGAATGCAAATATTTATTTTTTAAATATCTCCAGCTTAAAAAAGGATAAATTTCTCTGAAATGGCAAAAATGTGTTTCTGAAATCGTTACGGTATTTAAAAATATGACTAGTATATTTTCACAGCTTTTTTAAAATAAACTTGTGTAATTTTGACTTAATGTGCGAAATATTTTAATTTTCAGGGCTCAGTGAATTCATGGTAGAAAAATGCACTTTAGTTTACGGCAATTATAACATTGAGTATTTTTTGTTTCAAAATAATTAAAGTCACATATATCATGATAAAAAATAGAGAGACATATTTTTAACATAACGTATTTTCTTTTAAAATCTTTCTGTTTATTTTTATAAATTCAGCTGTGCATATTTTCATAAATTGATTTATATACTTAGCATTTGATTTATTTCTCAGCTTCAATAAACATAACTAATGTACTTTATGAATTATTTAAATTTTTTATTAAAAATATGTAGTTATAGTAAATATATTTCTTTTTAGATTTTTCTGGATATTGAACACTCAAATATCGTTTATTTAATAATCGAAACTTATAAATGAATTACAATTTTTTATCTGTGCAAATATATTTGAAAAACTATTGCGGTGTATTAACTATTAAAACTATAAACATATTTATTGTGCAAAATATATTTGTAGAAAAGTTTACACTTAAATCAGTGAAAATAATATAATATGTTAAATAATCAATATTAAAATAAAAGACATCAAATTTAATTTCAGTCTTAAAAATTAATATATTTCTCTGTAATACCATCATGGAATGTTTGAAGCAAAAAAAAAAAAAAAGTTCGTGCATGTTAAAAATATTTAACCTATGAAATTAATTTTTTTTTTCAATCCGCAGTTTTAAATTGTAATAAGATTAAATTAAATTATGCATAAAAATTAATTTTTAAATTTTTTTAGTTTGAAATTTGTTAATAAATGATTTAATCCTGAGGATAATTATTTAGTTAAACGAACTAATTTCTATTTCGAACTAATTTTCTTATTTTTCTAAAGGTATGTAATGATTACATACCTTTGGAAAAATAACAAAAATTTACCCACTAAAAATTAAGAGAATATCATCATTCACATATTTTTTTTAATAATGTAAAACCTATTATTTTATATGTATAAAAATAATTTTATTATAATAAAAACCTAATAATTTAAATTTTGATAATATATAAATTAAAATTAAAATAATTTATCTGTGTATTTAATTCATTTGATATATGTGCAATGATATTTCATCTAAATTTTTATTTATGAATGTAAAATTTTTATTTTATAAATTTTCCTTTGAAATTTTATAATATTATTTTGGTAGAATCTTCTTTTCTAATTATTTAATTATTTTAATTAAATTTAATTAAAAAGTTTTTTCAAACCATTGATAATTGAGTTTAGTTAGAAAGCTATGAATTTTTTTTAAACCAATAATAGGGTGATACAATATTACCTATATTTATTGATTTGAATATGCGCATCACTAATTAATGGAAATTTTTATTTATGAAAATAAGATTGTTCTCTATAATTTCCTCTTGAACAAAAGAGAAAGTCATAACATATAATTTTTTATGATTGTGTTAAAAAAAAGAATGAATTTTATATGATTTATATTTCAGTTTCAAATCAATTTTATTAAAAATCAAGCCATTCTTTGCTTTTATTAATCATAAAACTACATAGTAAAAGTAAAATTTATGTTACTTTTTCAAATTATATTTTAAATCATTTATAAATTCCGCACAGTGTTTTGAATGGCTAATTTGAATAAACAGTACATTTATTAAGAAAAATTTTAGATGTATAGTATCAAACTATTACTTTAAAATATTTTAACTTTTAATAATTTAACATTTACCTTTACTTT
The DNA here is from genome assembly GCA_021605095.1 of Caerostris extrusa. Lineage (NCBI taxonomy): Eukaryota > Metazoa > Arthropoda > Arachnida > Araneae > Araneidae > Caerostris > Caerostris extrusa. The sequence continues at coordinate 24,364 of BPLR01014795.1, read as the reverse complement.
GTAGAAAATTCGAAATGCATTCGATTCGAATTGCATTCCTAATGTTAATAATGATAACAAGTCCATTACATAAATTTTTTATCCCCTTTAAAAATCCTTAAAATTGGCACGCGAAATTTTACAATAATTTAAAAAAAAAAAACAACTAATCAGTGACTTTCGGTTTAAAGAAGTAAGAGAAAAAAACTCTTTTCACTGAAAATATCTCATTTCTAATCTAATAGTTATCACTTTTCTATACCAATTTTTATTAATTAAAAATGTACATAGTAAAAGTAAAATTTTCGTTATTTTCCGAATCATATTTTAAATTATTTATCATTTCCGCATTTGAATGGCTAATTTGAATAAACGTTACATTTATTACGAAAAATTTCAGATGTATAGTATTAAACTATCGCTTGATAATCTTTATAAACTATCGCTTTTTAATTTTTCAAGAAAGTGACATTTACTGAAATAAATCCTTTACTTTCAGAAAATTTATAAATTCACAAATTTTGCATTTCCTGATATCCTGATAAACGTCAAAAATCCATTACATAATGTTTTATTAAAAAATTTTATCCCCCTTAAATATCCTTCAGATTGACATACGGCATTTTTACATTAATTTAAAGAAACAACAACTAATCAGTGATTTTAACTTTAAAACGGTTAGGAAAAATTCTTTTTCACTGAAAATGTCTCATATCTTATTTATTACTTATCCCTTTTTATATACTAATTTTTTATTAATCAAAGAAAATATATAGTGAAAGTAAAATTTTAGTTATTTTTCGTATCATATTTTAAATTATTTATCATTTCCTCATAGTGTTTGAATGGCTAATTTGATAAACAGTGTATGAATTACCAAAATTTAAGATGTGTAGTATTAAACTATCGCTTGATAATCTTTATAAACTATCGTTTTTAAACTTTTCAAGAATATGGCATTTGCTAAAATAAATCCTTCAATTTGCAGAAAATTTATAAATTCCCAAATTTTGTATTTCCAGATATCACGATATCCTGAAAACGTCAAAAAATCCATTACATAATGTTTTGTTAAAGATTTTTATCTCCTTTAAAAATCCTTAAAATTGACATACGACCTTTTACAATAATTTAAAAAAAAGAAAACAACTAATCAGAGACATTATACTTAAAGCAGTAAGAGAGAAAAAACTCTTTTCGCTGAAAATATCTCATACGTTATCTAATACTTATCCGTTTTTCTATCCCAATTTTAATGGAAAGCGTGAACCCGATTTATATCTTTTGACTCTGAGGAGAAAATTCCAATTTACTTTCCATCGTTGAAAAGCTTGTGATAAGGCTAGGGTCCTATCTCTGGCAAATCTGTAAGAGAAATAACACTTCATCATTCTGAGAAGAAAGATAAGATAAAGCAAGGTGTTTCATCTTTGCATGTGTAAGGTACCAGCGGAATGTTATTTATTATGCTAGTTTTTCTCTCTTAAGCATCCATAATAAATTCTGAGATATGTCAATTTTAATGTTGTACATGCATGAAATAGTGAATAAAATTCGCTCTGCATATCAAATACTGTTATTTGTTTATCAGTACTGTTAATTTTAGTTAATAACGAGATTACAAATAATAACAAATTCCCAATCTTTATCTCTTTATATAAAAGATGATAGATTTGGCTGTGTGTATTATGTTTTTACTTACATACATATTTCAGAAAAATTAGAAACCTTAACCGTGAAAAACACCATAACACTTACCCCCACACTTAACACATAAACTTACATTACACTTAAACTTATAATACTGTTATTAGTTTATCAATACTGTTAATTTTAGTTAATAGCGAGATTATAAATAATAAAAAATTCCCTATTGTTATCTTTTTATATGAAAAATAATAGATTTGGCTGTATAAATGTTTTTATTTACATACGTATTTCAGAAAATTAAAAACCATAACATTTATTTATAAAATTTAACGTAATTTTTCCTGAATGTACTTATTTTATTACTTGCGTAGCCAAATGTTACGAAAGTTTTTATTAATAGTATTCAATTAATTAAAAAAACATAATAAATACTAATAATGTTAATAATATAAAACTGTAAGACTGAGTGAATCGACCCTTTCTTCCTAGAATTTATTAATTATAATTTGCAGCATTACCGAAAATTACTGTGAAAATATAATAACTTCTTTCTTTAATTAAATAAAACATTATTTCTAAGCAAAGAAATTAGGCGTAAAATTAAATTAAACATTTTAAAACTATATTGGTTAAAAATAGTCTGGTTTCATTTGTATGGCAATGGCATATACTTCATCAGTATTTGATTAGGCAAAACTAAAAGGAATGTTTAGTTGAATTTTGGAATATCCTTTAAGTTAAAAAATGTCTATTGAGTTGAAATTTGGAATATTCTTTAAGTTGATATGTCTATTTTTTCTTTTGGGAGATTTTTTATTTTTCATATTTTTTTGTTCGATTCGAATAATCTTTTTTTTTTTTAAACTTTTTTATTTATTTATTTATTTTTTGAAAGCTAAAGAATTCGATCAAAATGTTTTTTTTAAATTTTAATAATTAAAGATATCAATTTTAAAAATAATCATTATACATAACGCCGAATCATATCTGCTACTATTATTTGAATCTTTTTTTTTAATGTTTTTATTTTTATGTTTTAATATGATTGTACATTTGATAAGTATGGTTTTTAAATAATGGAGAACTATTAATAAGAACTTTCATAACACTTGGCCAAGCACATGATAAAATAAATACATTCAGGAAAAATTACGTTAAATTTGATTTTTAAATGTTATGGTTTTTAATTTTTCTGAAATATGTATGTAAAGGAAAAAATATATATACAGCCAAATTCATTGTGTCAAAAATGTTGTATTTCTTTGAGGCTAGAAGCATTTGAAAAAAAAAAACAGCCTAAGGTTGCCATCTGGGCTCTGACACATCCTTCCAAATTCTTCAGTTTGTTAATTATTTCCTGTATAAGAACTTTATGATCTACGAATTTATCGTGTTTTTCTCCAGAAAACAAAAACTTTCGATTTGGCATCGCTCACTTGGAAACACCTCCATGGCTAGGCCATTCATCGCTTTACCCATAATACTATTAAGTTCTTTGATTCAAAGATTTTGCCTATTATTTTTCTTTTATTTTATTACGTTTTGATGGATATTTTTGTAAATAAAATTATAGTTGCAATATTGCTTTAGAAACACATGCACTTTCTCAAAGATGTAGCACTCATGCAAGTTGAAGATAGTCAATAGCTGTTGGTCTTATTATAATATTCTTCTGATGTTTCTCAAACAACAACAGTGGATTTGAATAAAATTAAATATTACTAATTACAGCAATAGAATCCAAATGAAATGATTATCTTCAATACACAGATAATAAAATAATAATTCAATAAAAATAAAATTATCAGATCAGTTGATATTACTGAAATACATTTCCAGAGTTAGGATTTATACACAAATATGCTGAAAATATGAAAAGGCTGCACAGCTTTTATACATCCTTTTTTCGTCCTATCTGCTTTAAAACGTACTGTTACAATGCAGAAATATAATAATTTCAATTTTAATTATTAAAAAGTAATTTAAATGACTGATATAAACAATATTCCTTTTTTTCCAAAATTACCGGATTAAAAGTGTACATTTTGCTGAAACTTAATATTAGACTAATTTGTGATAAATATGGTTTGCAGGCATTATATTTAAAATAGGATTTAATTTAGTAATTATATTTTAAAAAATACTAAAATTCAACTAATTTAATTTGGTAACAGAAATCATCAGCTAAATTTTTATTACTTTTTAAGACCAAATTTTTCTGGGTGAACTTAATGAAGTTTTCTAAAAATACTTAAAATTTTACGAAACTTTACAGGAAAAGTTTAAATCTTTTGTGAGCCTTGCTGAAATATATGAAGAATATATATATAAAATTTCTAAATTCATGAAGCTTTAGAAATCCTTGATAAAAATGAATGCCCCTTTCAAATGATCTCGAAACAACTTTCCAGAAACCAATGTAAGCCATTTACCTTAGTTCTTTGTAACAGATGGGACACTTCCATTGAATGAAAAGAGTTAGAATAAGCAATGAGATTTTCAGAAACAAGTTTTTGGCTTAGCGTTGTCATTCGCTTCATGTAGAATAAATTAATTCTAAACTTTGAAAACCAGAGCAAAGCCTACCATTCCTTTTGTGAACATTTAATGGCTTAAATTTGATGTTAACTTGTAAAGCTCATACTGAAAATAAAATAAAACTAACTTCTTAATAGTTAAAACAACTGAAGAATTGTTTTCTATATAAAATTTACTACTGATTAAAAATATTGTTATTTGATACAAACTTATAAAAACAAATATGAGATAGACACTTTTCTAAAAATTATGCTACAGAATAAATTGCTTCTAATATAGAAAGTATATTTGTGTTGAAAATAATGTAAAATGCTAAATACACATAATTATAAAGTAAAATATTTATTAATAGACCAAAATAAAGATTTATTAAACAAGTAAGTTTATATTTTGCTTTTCATAGTTAGTAATATTTTTAATATTTAAATTGTATATCAATGGGAAATAATAAAGTATTTTTTTAATTTTTACTATGTTTATAAGAAAAAAATACATCTACAGCAAATTATTAAATAGTGTGTATTTTTATAAAATAATTTATTTCCTTTTATACTGAAGTTCATTTTTTTTTAAATATATTTTTAAAACTTAATTAAGATTATTGTTTTATAATATATAAATTTATTTCGTATTTTTTAAATATTTTAATTGTTAAATTAAACAATTTCATTTTCCGGTATTATCGGTTGTGTCTTACTTGTGTTCTACCAGCTGATATAAAAACTTGACATTTAGATTACCTGCAAAATACTTACAAATAGTTTTCTGAAAGAATAAATATGCGAAATAACTTGATATAATGTAATATTATTGCTATATTAAAATATTATGAAATCTGTTTAGAAAAATATGAAATTTTTTTTAAACATAATTTATTAGTGGTGGTGTTCGTTGATGGTATTATTGACTTTTGAGAATATGCTTAAAGTATGCCAGAACATAATTTTAAAACAAATTGCAATAATATGTAAATGATAAATTAAATATAAATTTTCAAAGTGTATAAATTGCAAAAATGTTCAATATAAAAAGTAACGTGACTTAAACTATACGTTAACTTCCCATTAAACCGTTCTACTCACTTATTAGTCTAACCTAGTTGAATCAATGCACCAATTTGGAAAACGTTTGGGCATCTTTTGAATATTTTTGACATTAGATAAAAAAAATAGGATATTTCTAAACTACTCTATTTATCTAATGGAAATATTATACTTCATCATTTAACACCCGATATTTATTTTACTCATGATAACTCTAGTTTTAAGGTATTTATCAAATAGTCCCATTTTGAATATAATACCAACTTAGCCCCTCTGACACTCCTTAACTCCATTATTTCTATAATATTTTGGTTGTTGCTTTAGATATTTTTCTCTTAACATAACTTGTGGTTTTTGTCCTACACACACACATATATATATATATGTGCATATATATAAAAATGATATATATATTAAAAACAATATATATCAAAATAATATATATATATAGAAAGAGAGAGAGAGAATGAGAGAAAGATAATGCTATAACAATATAAATACTTTCTGAGATTACTATAAAAATATAATTTCATATTTGTTGCAAGCCCAAAATAATTACATGTTTAAAGCATTTATTTACATAGAAATAGGTAACAATCATTATAAATAATATTATAATATATATTTAATTACATAAAAAATGAATTTAGCATTAATATTATTCATTTTTTTATATTCTATAACTGAAATTTTATTCAAAAAACCTTCTTTTAAAGTATTTAAAACAATAAAATATAATTTTATAAATTATAATTAAAAAACTCAAATGGGATTTCATTCAATCACATTTTTAAGCATGCAAGTGTGAAATTATATAAATACTTCTGTTACATTTGATCCTTTAACAAAGATTTCTAAATTAAAGAAATACTCTGGCTTCAATACCAGGAATATATATAAAACTCATTTATGTATTTTTAACACTCTATGCTGCAATATTTTAAATTTATGACCAATACGTCTGGATGTTTAAGAAAACAAACAAAAATTCCTTTCTCAGTATCAAATTAGGAGAAAAGCTGTTGCCAAATATGAATAATAAAATACCTTTTCTAAGATTATCACTCCTGAATAAATCAAGTTGATGTATGAATTATTAACCACAGCCCCGTCTTTCAAAACGTATTTTAACATTTAAATTCCTACGTAAAGTGAAAAGAAGAAAAAAAGTCCTCATTTAAGTAGTAGTAGTAACTAAACACATTCATGAATGGTTTGAAGCAATCATCTTCAGGAGCCAGAATTTCATGGGAAAAAAAGAAGACATTTTCTTTTTAAGAAACGGCCACGTGCTCAAGTGTATGGTTCCGATTTTCTGGTAAGAATTTCATCCCCTGATAAATAAAATATTCAAATTTTGGGTTCAGGTAGCGACATTTTCATTTTCCTGCCTCAAACCGTAGCCGTAACCGTAACTTGATCGATAGCGTTTCAGAAAACTTCTTCGATCAGCTTGACGTCCAGAGAGAGAATTTCCGGTTTGTCAAATCACTTCCTTGCAATAGATAGGGAAGTAAAAGTTTTCTGAAGAAGATTATGTCTTGTTTTCTTGCATGATTTAATGATTTATGACTGATTGTCAGTTCCTAATATAACAAGTTTGATAACTTATTTACTTAATGTTAACTATTTTTATATACTGGTTTATAATATAACATAATTTAATGCTGATTTTTATTGCAATTATTTTTTAAAAGATATATCCCCAAATAACACAAAAAAAAAAGGTAATAAATATTCTTCGTGTACATCTAATGAAGTTTATCAGATTTCTATGCAAACTTCCTTGCAATAGATAGAGTGGAAGTAAAATTTTTCTGAAGAAGATTATGTCTTGTTTTCTTGCATGATTTAATGATTTATGACTGATTGTCATTTCCTAATATAACAAATTTGATAACTTATTTACTTAATATAATTATTTTTTATAGACTGGTTTGTATTATAACAACATTTAATGCTGATGCTTATTGTAAAGGAATTTTTTAAAAAAGATTTTCCCAATTAACACCATTGAAAAGTAATACTCTTCAAGTACATTTGATAAAGTTTATCAGATTTCTATGTGAATATTATCTAAAATTTGATACTTTGTATTAATAGTAATTCAAAACCAGTATTATTACATAACAAATGGAGTGGGAGTAAATGTTTTCTGAAGAAGATTATGTCTTTTTCTTGCATGATTTAATGATTCATGACTGATTATCTGTTCCTAATATAACAAATTGGATAACTTATTTAATTAATATTAATTATTTTTATATAATGGTGTGTATTATAACATCATTTAATGCAGATGTTTATTGTAAAAGAATTCTTTTAAAAAAATAATAACCACAAAAGGTAATATTCTTCAAGTACAAAAGTTCATCAGATTTCTATGCGAATATTATTTAAACTTTGATACTATGTATTAATTGCAATTCAAAAACAATATTATTACATACAAAAATGGAGTGGGAGTAAAAGTTTTCTGAAGAAGATTATGTCTTGTTTTCTTGCATGACTTAATGATTTATGACTGATTGTCATTTACTAATATAACACATTTGATAAATTATTTACTTAATACTAAATATTTTTGTATGATGGTGCGCATTATAACAGCATTTAATTATGATGTTTAATGTAAAAAAAATTAGTTAAAAAATTATATTCCCAAATAACACCATAGAAAGGGTAATAAATATTAATACAAATTTAATATTTATAAAAGAATATTTATTATTACTAAATATCTTATTTGATCCAGTTATTATAGGAGCAATTAAGGATTGAAAATTTCTATCAGCAAATTTAAATCAAACAACCTTATTTTAGATGAAAGTATTTAATTTACTAAGCATGTAAATAAGGATTGCATTATTGAATTAAGAGTGTTAATTTTCCTTCTCCCTCATGCGATGTCCCATTCAACAACAATTTATATTTTATTACTTGTACTGTGAATAGTTCCTTCGTTTATTACCTCAGAAAGCGATTATTTAGTCTACGTTATTGTTTAAAAACAGAAGATATTTAAAATACGATATTGAGAGAAATTATTAATTCATGGAAAGCAGATTGTATTAAATTACAAAAATATGTACTATTATAATTAAAAATATGCACTATGTTATCTCCTTATTCTCCAATTTAAAATATTTTAAAAGGAAACTTTCTATTTTAAGTCAAAATTGATCCAATTCTGAATGCTACCTAATAGTAAATAAAATAATTATTTTGAAATTAGATGAAGTTTTCAAAGCATACGTTAAATAAATTAAGTACATAAATTAAGCAAATTTAAGTTTAAAGAAACAGTGGCAACCTGTCATATATTTATTTATTATTCAACTTTATTTTTCCTAATGCATATTAATCACAGTAGTTTACCAAATTACTCTTCCCTGCATTTATTAATGTAGCATTAATCTTAATTATTCGTTTATTTGAACGAAAGTATGAAATGTTTTTCGGAAACTTTAAGCAGAATTTTATACGCCTTTTATTATGAATTTGATATGAATATTACTTTTGAAATATGATAATTAAATATTATAATTATGTATAGAAATAAAATACCATCATCCAACTCACATAATTTAAACTAAATAGTATTGGTATCATACATATTTATTCCTATTTAACTTTCACTGCAGATTATTTATTCTGTATTAAGTCCGAAAATCCACTATTTTCTTAACTATTCCATTAATAACTTAATAAATGCAGAGGAAAAAATGCTTTTGTTTAAAGGAAATAATTATATTTATCATAATAATTATTTCCTTTAAACAAAGAAGATATATAAAATATTTAAAAATATTTTACTAACAATTTGATCAAGCAAAAATTTTTACCCTTATTATAAATACATAAATAAAAGCATTCAAACTATAAAAATTCTAATTGATAGTAACTACAATGATTTCAAAATGTATTCACACACCATACATATTTAAAAAGTGCCTGAAATTTTAATTGTTAAAATTTAATTTTTAAACAAAATTAATACACATACAAATATTTGTTTGGTATTTTAAATTTTGTTTTATTTAAAATAAATAAATATTTCACAAAAATTAAACAAAAAAACACCAATTTAACTATTTACTTAGCAGTTTAAAAAAATATTCTTACAGTCATAATATTTACACAGTTTTTGCAAATATTTTTAAAAATTAATACTTAATCTGATAATTTTTGGCTGTTATAAATGTTTTTAGTCTATATGGAATAGATTTGACCAGTATTGAAGCTATTGCATTCGAAAGTGAATCTACTTGAGCAATGTTTAAATCACCTTTACTAGAAATGCATCTTACTTACTTTGTTATCTATAACTACCCCATTATTAAGAAATGTTATCACTTTTAAAGATTTAAAAGAAATTATTTAATATTACTTTGAAATATTTAACTATTTATAAAAATATTATTACATTTAATAAAGTTGTTGTTGCTCTAATGCAGCTGGCAGTATAGTAACACTCATTGTCATAGAATTTTGTCATAGAAATTGTTCGGAGGGGGGTTATTTTTTTTTTATCACATCTATTACATTAAAGTTCTCGGTTCTGTAATTTGAAAAATTTTCCTTTTTGATTGTTAATTCTCAATCAATTTTGTTAATCAAATGCATTGCATCAAAAAATAGTTCAATTTTTTGTCATTTCCGAAAATGGAACTGTTAATAATTAGATCTTCTCATTCCATTTATGTGAAGATCTAATGATAATTACAAAACTTATTTAAGTTATACTTTTTACCTTTCCTCTGACTGTACATTTTATTTTATTTTATAACTGGTTGTGATGTAAGTGAAAAAGTAAATCAGAACCATATAAAAAGTAGGGCACATATCATAAATCCCAGTGCATACGGAGATACAAGGAGCGAAGTCACGAAATTAAAAGTAACACTGCTTATATAAATTATTTATACGGCATCAGCATTAATGTTAATGGTTCGAAGTTACCTTATGCAGAACAGTATCATTTCGTTGCAGATCGTAATGTTCAATCACTAATACTAAACATTATCCGTATCATAAAGCCTTGAACAAGCCGAGCATATCTTATGTAGTTCTACAACATTTCTTTCTTTTTTACCAGCTCTGTTTTTTTTTTAAAATAAACAACTAATCAAATCTAAACAACTATTACAGTTAAACTGAAAGATGTTTAAGCAACATTCAGAAACATTGATGGCATATATGACCCATGGAATAATATCGTCTGACTTTTATGAAAGCCATAAGCATTGGAATCATTCCAACATTGTCATATCATATAATGAATTAGAATCTTAATGAACTTAAGAAAAAAAAAGTTTTAAATATTAGGAAAAAGTAAAAATATATGTTTAATTTTGTACTAATATTCTACATGAAGTATGAAAATTTATGTATATGTATTATTAAATATTATTTATTCTATAGATTATTGCCTTTAGTTATTAATCTGTAACTAATAATAATTTTGTACGATTAGCATACATTATTTTCAACCATCCTTTATTCTACCGTATATATTAGGGATTATTTTATACCACTTATTTCGTTTGCACATTTAAAATCATATAGATTATATTCACTTCAGATTTAAATTAGTATAAACACAATGTAATATACTTTCTTTAATAGCATGAATATATACCATGCATGTGAAGACCATGTAGACAATCTTAAGTTTTAAAAACTACTATAAAATTGATATAAATCTTCACTAACATAAACTTCAAAACTTCAAGTTCAATATTGATAATATTATGCAAAATTTAAGGCAATAATCCCACGTATTCCATAAAATAGCACCAAAATGTCAAAGGATATTTACACTTGTCTGTATTTAAGTAAACTTGAAGAGCTTTTCCAGCGTTATGAATAGAGCAAAGAGAGTCTAGATGTAGTGCATCTCTTAAATATTAATTTAGAATTCATTTATCTCATTGTCTGCGCATAATCATTCTCCCCAAACATTGTTAATCATGTGCACATATGGGCGCATACTTCTCAAACTTAAATTATAAATTAACAGCAAGCTTCCACTTTAATTTAAATTTCTTGGTCAAGCATTATAACTCAATTAGTAGAGGCTAAATTCAGGATGTTCGTAATCGTGTGAAAGTTACGGAAAATTTGGTAAATGGCTTAAAAGCCATGACCATGAGGAAGTGGATGTAATCAGCTTTTGGTGTGCGTTGTTTGTCCTTGGAAAATTATTTATTGTATTTTGAATGGATGCTAAATTAAAAATTAAAAGAAAGGGAAGAATTTTATGAAGATATACATTCAGCTTTCTCCATAGTTTTTTTGATTGCGTATTACTTAAAATTTTGCTGTCATACTTGTAAGATTTTAAATATAACTTAAATATATATAATGGAATTTGTAAGTACTCTTATGTGGAATACGCGCATGGAGGAAATAATATTTTTCACTTTCAAAGGTATAAAAAGCAATTCGATTTCAATATGAATTTTGAAAATAAGTAAAATACAGACGGAAATTTAGTTTGTCTGCCCTTTTTGATAAAGGATACCACTCAAGTATGCCAATGTTGCCACTTGAATGAATAAAAATGCCTTTCTAAGAAGACTTCAGAAGACACAAAAAAAAACTAGGTATTTCAATATCTTTTGAAGAATGCCTAGAAAACTCACAACAGGAATGTCTATCAACGCGACACTGTTATTATGGCGCATTCTATTATTGAAATCACATTGGTACTCTTCCACTATGGCCTTTTTATTATCTAAATGTTCATAAAGAGAATTGGTTTCAAGTTTTCAATTTTAAAGGAAATTAATTAAGAACAATAACAGGATTTTTATTGCGTAAGGCCTTGTTGGAAAATGACGTTTGCTAATTATTAATGTAACCATAATTACAGTTTAAGAGAAATATCTGTTTTTATAACATCTAACAGGGCAATGTTTTTTTAAATAGATCGTTGAAAATTATCTTTACATATTATAAAAATCAAAATATATTATATTATATTAGGAAGTCAATATAAAAATTCTTATTAAAGGTTTTTTGTTATTGTACCTAATAAAAAGTAGTGCTACAACAAGTTTTTTTATACTTTAAAACAGTTACTAAGGAATATATTTTTGTAATAAATGGTGAATTTTCGTTTTCATCTTTTTTTAATAAATAGTGAGTTTCATTTTCCTCTTTTTTTTTAATAAACAGTGAGTTTTCATTTTCATATTTTATGAACTTATATTTATTAATTCATCGCATAACATTTATTAGAATATTGATTGTCATTTGTCATTAATTACTCCTTTGCCTTTATTTTTAAATAAGGAGACAAATAAAATTTTATATTTTGATAAATAAATGCAGCTTATCCTCCAATTGTACTAGTGGTGGTTCATTGAGTCGAAAGTAATGAATATTTAAGAATCTAAAACAGGTATAACTTCAAAATTATTAAATATGTTACAATCAACTTGATAGTAGATAAGGGATAAAAAAATATGTAAAAGATCTAAAACAATAATATTAAAAGTTGGTTATCACGATCTAAAATATAAAGGCCAATTTTTTTTTTTTTTTTTTTGTAAGTGAAAAGTTTTTTTTTTTTTAGAAGTCACGAATTTTTTATTTTTCGACTTCTATGTTTTACATTCTAACGAATGTAGCCTGAGTGTTTAGTTCAATTAATAATGATTGTTAAAAATCATAGAAATGAAAATTAAATTTCATTAAAATTAAGTTAATTTTATTAAACATTCAAATTTTCCATATATGATATTAATTGATATAATATTATATCATAACAAAATGTCTGAATATATATTGGAAATATACATTATGCTTATGTATGCTGAATTTGTATTATATATTTGCTGGGATCATGTATTTTTGAATTTATGTATATTGAATATGTTATCTACATTTCATATATGATATTTGGATGTACTTCCATGTTGTGCTTATAGAATACATGGTAACTTACAAGCAAAGCAAATATAAATCTCTCGCCCAGCCATTTAGTTATAGTTCTGATGGTAAATTTAATTTTACAGTTAAAGTAAATATAAAATTTTAGAATTTTAATTTATTATATATAATTCCATTTTCGATAAATGGTCCTATCTGAAACTTCTAGAAATGGGAATAATGATCTGTTTAAAAAATTCTGTAATTTACTGTCGTGTAAATAGCTATTTTTAATGTTGAAATAAAAATATGACTTTAATTTGCAAATTCAAAAAAATAATTATTAATTTTTAGAATTCCTTCCTTGAATATGTATTTTATGCTAAAAAGGACTTACAGAGAGCTAAGCTTTGGTTTCGAGACGCGTTTAACGTAATAAAATTCTACAATTGAAGAAATTGGAAGTTATTTTTTGCGCATTGAAATAGTTATCGCAAATTGAAATTTAATATACGAATAATACTAATGTTAATTTAGCTGATGCGTTTTTAAAGGTTTATTAGTAACTAATAAAAAAATATTTGATTTACACTTTGAAATTTTATTTTTAATAATACTAAGTACATATGTTTTTAGTATTGGCTTAAAAAATAACGAGATAAAATGACTTTAAACATGAATCTTTGACTAAAATGTAAGATTTAGAGCAATGTATCTATGTAGAAAAAAAAAAATTAAAGCAATAAATCTTAAAGAAGTTGATCAAAATCATAGCAGTAAACAAAAAAAAAAAAAAACTTTTTTTTTTTTTTTTTTCTTTTTCAAAATATTCGGATTAAATAAAAGCATGAAGTAAAAAAATAGTAATAAAAAAATGATGAAAATAAAAAATATAAATTACTTTTTCAAAATAAAGTAGATAATCTGCTGGGTCGATATACAAGTTACCCATAAAAATTTAGAATTTAAAAAAAAAAAAAAAAAAAAAATAAATAAATAAAAAAAAAAAAAAAAAGCAATCTTAAAAATAAAATTTAAAAAAAAAAATGTAGCATTCCGAACATTTTTTTCTTTTATTAAAAAATATCCTTTTCACTTTGTAATAAAATTATATTTGTTTCCATCAGATGATCTGTTAGATGATTATTTAATTATATAATTATTAGCAAAAAGTTTAGAGAATTTTAAATAAACAATATAGAAAAAGGCTGGTGAAAAAAAAATAAAAATATTATATATAATAATCTCGTCAAAGAAATTTAAAAAAATCAAAGAGAATATCTCGAGAAAGAAATAAAAAAACCAATGAGAAATATTAGAACAGATCAAAGAAAAGAAAAACCCTCTTCCCAAACAATATCCTTTTTTTCAATTCCTTCTATTAGCTCACACTCACCCTATATATCTTGTTCAAATTTTCAATCGTTAATAAAATGCTTTTTATTCATCTACTTAAGTTCAAATACATTTTGGAACTTTTAGTGGATGACACTTGGTGTTAATACACTTTTTTCGAATATTAATTCAGTAATTAAATTTAATTAATTAATTTTAGGTTTTTTAGATTTAAGTTGCATATATCTACCAATAGATGGCGCCAGATAAACTTAAAAAAATGAATGAAAATTATTTATAAAGGACTTCTGCAATATAGTGAAAAAAAGTAGGAATTGACTTTAAAAAATTTTTTTATAATACTTGTTTAATTATATAAGTATTAGCAAAAGTTTAAAGAATTTTAAATAAATAATATATAAAAAAAAGGCTTGTGAACAAAATTAAAAATATATTATAATAATCTCATGAAAGAAATTTTAAAAAATCAAGGCTAATATCTCACGAAAGAAAAAAAAAAAAAAAAAAACAATGAGAAATATTAGAACTGATCAAGGAAACGAAAAACCCCACTCCCAAACAATATCCTTTTTTTTTTGTATAATTTTCTGATAAAGGTATTCCCGTACAATAGAAAAATAGCTAAATGTAGTTAAATTTAAAAAAGGTCTAAAAAATACAACTTTATTTACGATAAAGTTGTAAATAAAAATGAACGATACAATTTACGTTCCTCTTAATATATGTTTATATTACAGACATATGAGAGCTAAAGTAAGATACATCAAACATTGGATTTATTTAATTTTGATTGTTGATAAATGTTAACATGCATTCAAATATATATATTTTCAGATATATGTTTTATCTATATATATATATCTATATTATCTATAATTTCATTATATATAGATACGTTTATATATTTTTAAATTTCAATCAAAATTACGCATACACATGAATAAAATATGTATATTTAATTTGAATTAGATATTAAAGTTTAAACGATATTAATTTATTTTTAATGAAATTGCTTGAAGTTTGTTATCCATTATTTTAATTTTAACAACATCAAATAATAAACATTTATTTTAAATGAAGACTTTTTAAAAATATGTTTTCGAATTTTAAATATATACTTACTCTGAAGTGCCTTAATCCTTAAATAAAATAATAGGCTTAAAGTTCTAATATATTGCTTATAGTACTAAAATGATTTATTTCTGGAAGAATAGGAACACTGTTATTTTTATTACCATTTAATAAAAATAAAATAAAACCACTGCAACCATTGAACACTATTATTCTGCAGCGATACTTTTGAATTAGATATTATATTCCAAATATATTTACATGTAATTTATTTTTCAATATAAATAAGATATCATATTTTAAGTGTTATTTCATTTTTTTTTTTTTTGTTAATTTAATACAATACTTACCTTTCTTCTGCATTTAATTTCATTGTAGGATTCAGAATTTGATTACACAGCTCAAAATAGTTAGAGGATATTATGTTTTTGAGGAATGAACTACGGATAAGGAAATATCTTCATGGCTTATATATGATGTATAGGTGTTTTAAGATATGTAAAAAAAAGAAGAAGATACAATGAATAAGGAATAATTAAATTTGATTGACAATATTTGTCGGTAAACAAAAAGTGCTCAATTTGGGCATATTATACAAATAAAAAATGTGATTTCTCATATACAAATGAGTTCAATAAGGGGTTTGGTTTCCAATGATTGAAAGCAATGTCACACACCTACGAGGCATAGAATCAATGAGGTTATCAATTGAGGAAGGACTGGAATATTTTCTCCCACTGTTATAGTAGAAAGTTTTCAACTGATGAATTGTTTCTTGGAGTAATAAGCAATTCGCAAGTTTACTCTCTAGAATGTTCCAAACATTTTCTATTGAGTTCATCTCCGGAAAATATGCTAGCCAATCCATTGAAATGATTCCTCCGTCGAAAATGAAATTGTCTACTAGCTGAACACGATGTGGTCTGGCGTTATCAGCTATGGCAATGAATTCATCTCCAGTTCTGGCAGCGCAATGACTGCAGTAGGTTTGAGGATCTCATCCCCATATCACAGTACCATTAGTGCACCATTCTTGACAATGTACAGGTTTGCACGGCCGTAGATAGAAATACCGGCCCAGATCATCACCCAACCTTC
This sequence comes from Caerostris extrusa, assembly GCA_021605095.1. NCBI lineage: Eukaryota > Metazoa > Arthropoda > Arachnida > Araneae > Araneidae > Caerostris > Caerostris extrusa. The sequence goes on along the minus strand of BPLR01014795.1, from coordinate 7,751 downwards.
GCCAAATCGGATACTTTCATGCACAAATGCAGGCGTATTCCTTGTACCACGTTCTCACCCAGATAATAAACCTTCTATTGTCCAGTTGTAGACTAAACGTAAACGTACGTTTGGTGCACAACACTACACGTGTACAACTGAGAAAGTTTCACATGACTCGTCTGAACCTTCTATTCATATGAAATCAAACATACGAAGGTTCCCATGAGTAGTAGAAGGTTTCACGGGACTCGTTCGTGAATAGCATGTTGCTCCCCCTCATCTCGTCTACATCTGATATGTTGATGTGCCCACTTTCTGAAGGCAGCAAGCTGCTCCTGTGTAAACAAAACACAAGCCTTAGGTTTGCGAGTATATGCACTTACATGGTGAAGTCGGTTTCGAATACTCTGAGTCAAAATTCTGATAGCAATAGCTCTCTGAAGATGTTGATACAAGAAAATTTTGTTCATAGGTTTTTTTCTACCTTTAGTGTTAAATATCGATTCTCATTTTGTGTTGGTGCACGCGTACGATCTTCTTTTTTTATGATCTTCGATGAACATTTCCAGTTTCCAAAAAATTGATTCCATTGTCTGGAAATGACACTTTGAGAAACTCCTAATGCTTTCTTTACAACGGATTGCGTTTGATCAGCTTCGAATCGATCAACGGCCCTCCAGATAACCGATTCAGCTCAATCAGCTGCCTTAGACATCGTAATCACTGTTACAAAACATTCCACGCCTAAAATGTTTTAATCTCTTCCTATAGAAGGAATGTTGCAGGTCACTTTTCACTCCTTGTATAAAAAGCATAGTTTTGAAGTCACAGACAACATTTGCATATTTCCAACTTTCTAAACGTTATAATTGTTCTTTTTAATCTCTTCTATCTTTTTTACTAAAGCAGTTGTCGATTATATGGTCATTTCCTAATAAAATCACAATATACCTTAATTGTTTTGGTGGCCTGATGGCGTGATCAGTGTTCTAGCCTTTGGTACTCCACCTGATGATGGCATGGATGTTTTTTAGTGGTTCAGTGGTTTTGGTGTTTGCTTAACTTCGTTGAGCGTATTATCATTTTTTTGCATGTCACAAATAATAAATCAAAGAGGAGTTAGAGAGAACATTGCCTTCCATTAGAACTTTCAGGGTAGTTCATGGGTACCTTGCATTTGCAAGTTTGTGAGGAACAAACAGAGAAAATTCCCACCGTAACCAGACTATGGATATAAACACTTTAGAAAGAAAAATAATTATGATGGGTTCAAGTTATGCAACACTTATTTACAATATTTTAAATTATATAGACAAATATCAAAATTTTTAATTACAAAACAAAAGAAAGGTGTGGTTTTTCAACCTCACAAGGGCAGTTTTTGGCTACTACTGTGGAAATTCAGTCAGTATGAAGAGGGTGTTGTTGTAAATGTTTGCCAGATAAACGAAAGAAGTGGTTACAATTATATATTAACACTTAGAAAAAACAGTAGCATTTGGCAAACCGATGAATTTTAAAACTTACAAATACATTATGTACAAGCATTAATTATACATTTGTTAAAATTATAATTTACGTCAGTTTAAATTGTGAATGAAATTAAAATCTAAATTTTAAAGAATAGAATGATTTCCTTTGCATTACTTTGAAAGAAGAAGAATTTAATTGTATTGCATTATTAAGAATGTCCTGCAATTTAATGCATCAGTAGTTTAATTACATGTATATTTAAATATATTATGGAAGTTTAGCGATTGTTTCGATTAACTATAAAGTAAATAATAAAAATAGGAAAAAAGGGTAAGTTACTTTTTAATTTCACGGTTGTATGATCATTCAGTGAGTTGAAGTTTTTACATTAATAATGTTACGATATACGAAGTCAGTTTAAGTAAATGGCTTGCTACAATAATGGAATTATGATTATTAGATTTTTAAATACTTATATGTGTAAGAAAAAGGTATTCCAAAAGGAATTTTTTTTTAGTTCAGCAATAATACTTAATCAATGAAGTTTGTTTGTGTTTTAATGAATTATTATTGAATTGCGATATTGTTGTTTTGATCTGAAATTACGATTAAGGTAAGTATTAACCTAGTATGTTTTTGTTTGGATATCAATAATTAGAAAAACACTATTCGGAGGAAGATATTATGGATTCACCGTTATTTACATTAACTCGATATCAAAATGTTTGAAATATGTACTTTGACAATGAACTTCTTGCTCTTTAGACTATCTGTGTGGATGTTTTCATGATTTTTGCCATCTTATTTTGAATTAGGTGAAAGCAAAGGTGTGTAAGTCGATTTTAGAAATTGTCTTGAGGTTACTCCTGTTTAAACTAGGATAAATTGTGTAGAATTGTTTTAGAATTGTGATTTAATTGTAGCTATCTACTACAATTAAATCTCAATTCTTCAACAATTCCAGTTATTCGTAAATAGTCTCAAGTCAAGTGCAAAATTTTAAATTAATTATTATTAAGATATTATTATTTAAATATATTAAAGCGAATATATTCTAGAAAAATGTTAATTTAATATATTATAAATGGCATGATGAAGAAATTTTAAGTTTTATTCAAACCTTTATGGATAATAAAAATTAAAAGGTATTAATCTTCTCAAGATATATTATACATATTATCAATTTTTGGAATAACAAAACTATAAGAATAATGAATAAAGGCGAAAATGCAACACATTTCTTAAAAATTTATTCAGCAAAGGTCATACAGATATCACTCTACAAAAAGCCGATTTAAAAGAAATTGAATTATACCTTCTTCATTTTCGCAGCCATTCTTTTCTTCTTTTTGACATCATTAATAATGGTTGAATCAGAAACTTCTCCCAAATGAACATATAGCAAAAAGGAAATAGTTTAAAATTCTTAGGAAAAGTGTAGAAAAACGACAAAAATTTAGAGAATATCTGAAAAATAAAAGGAAGAAAACTTCAGTGACAAAAAGTTTTGAAAAGAAGTATAAGTAAAGAAGATAAGTAAATATTTGATTTGTTGAATTTCTTAAAATCTCGAAGAATATTTTTATGTTGTTTAATAGGACATTTAATTGGGAATTGCCATACTGTAATTAATATATAAATTTCATTTTATACCATATCCATATTATTTTTAAATATCATTTCGTTACATAACATATTTATTAAATAAAAAATAAATTATATTTAAAAATTAGGCATTCAATGACATTTAAGATTTTCAAATTTACAAATGTATCTAAAACCCACCAATTTATAACAAAATGACGTATGTAAAATAATAGTAAATAATTTTATATGCTTTAATGCTTTTATATGTAATTAAAATTTAAATGGCTAAAATTGTATGAAATTAAAAAAAATATGACTAAAATTATGAAAAATACAAATAATTGCCAAATATGAAATATATGTGTCATTGAAAAATCATTAAATGTGAAAAAATAATGATTACAAATATTAAAAATATAGTATTGAAATTTTATTATATTAATATGAAAATTATTCAAAAATATTAATAATATTATTTTAATAAAAATGAAACAAAATTTCAGTTTTTTTTTGCGGAAATCTCAAAAGTTTAAATAAAAATTTCATTTTTATATAAAATAATAAAAAAAGCATTTAGTAATCAATTACATGTGTATGTGAACCTAGAAATTAAATTTAAATTGTAAATTCAAAGGACAAAATATGTTTTGTAACATTTTAGTTATCATGATTATTTTATACCGTTTCGTTTCATTTAAATGTTACCAATTATTAAAATTTTTTGTACTTTCTTATTTAATGACATTTCCGTATTGTTTTTTTGCAGATTGTGAAAATGATGATTGTTGTGGTTGTGATCTTTGCGGTGTGCTGGCTTCCTTACCATGTCTACTTCTTGCTGGCTCATCATTTGCCCTGGATTATAACGGTTTCCAATGTGCAGCATACTTACTTGTCCATCTACTTTTGGTTGGCGATGTCAAATTCCATGTATAACCCCATCATTTACTGTTGGATGAATAGCAGGTATTATAAAATTCAAATTAACTTTAAACATCAATAGAAGCTTAATAATGAATGATGTTTAATAATGAATCATTGTGTTGCAAATTATATATTTTATGGAAAACAGTTCTAGGGATTAAATTTTTATTAATTTTGTACATTTAAATGAAAAAAATATGTTTAAAGCTTTTACACTCAAATGAAAATTTTAAAAAATGTTCTAAATATTCACCTTTGAGGACAAAAAATAAACTCATCTTGTAATTAAACTAGTACAAATAGGAAAACCATTTAGTTTAAAGAATTGAATTAACACATAAATTTAACATTATTTCAGTCAGAACATTCCAATGACTCTGAATACAAATTGATTTATGTAAAATAGTGAATTTGGCATAATACCCTACGAATATTCTGCAAAATAAAATAATACGTGTTAAACATGATTAATGCATTATAATCGTCATAATAGTAGAAAGACATACATGTAAATGTAGATTAAATAAAAATATCGAATTATTTTTTAATAAAAATAATATTTAAAATGGGTATTTAATGCATGATCGTAATATTTTATTAATTAGTGAATCGTAATATTTCGCATTTAAAAATGCATGATCCTGAAACATAATCAAAATTGAAGTAAATATTTTTTGCAATCGGAAGTAAATATTTTTGAAGATCTTGCATCCAATATGTACATGAAATTCATATTTATGATAAATTCCCCTGGTGAGAGAAAAAAAAGATAAAAACTAAATAACCTTTGATGAAAAATTTTAATAAAAATTACTGCAAGCTGTCGAAGACAATGTGACAAACATAAGTAAATTTAGTAACAGCTTAAAAACCAATTTTCTTCCTATAGATTCCGTCAAGGATTCAAGAACGTGTTTTTCTGCTGCAAATGGAAAAGAGAACATGCCTCAATCCTTCGAAAACGCAACTTCGCCACTGTTCGCCATAGCTACCGGAGCCCCACACTGACACCAGAGTGACCATCAATGGCAACACCAACTTGGCTCTCCACACCGTCACGGAATCTTTGAATGGTAGCCACACCTCAAGCACCCTTTCCTGACCCCGAAGACACCTCGAGCTGACAGATTTTCGAACGTCTAAAAGAAGAAATATAATGAAAAAAAAGCAATCTAAAAAAATGGGAAAAAGAAAACCTTCCCCTAAATTAAATATGCATTTGTTTAGTTGCTGCAAAATAATGAGAGAAATTCCAATTTAATTTATAAATTGAAATAAAAACTTCGATGATTTAATCTATGAAACGTATTGATAAAGGAATATATTTGGGACATATTGTTATATTTCTTCAATTTTTTCTAATTTTCTTAGCTATTATTAAAATTATTAATTATTTTGCTTCATGATATCAAAATACAAAATCTACGATTTTGATATAAAAATGCTGGATAATATTGAATATATTGAAAATACTGTGTGCAGTTTTATTTCTTGCCATCGATATATAAATAACTAAATGACTTCCTGAAGTTGGTAAATATGCTGATGTCAATATAAATATCCCACTTGAAATGCAATTTTTCCCTGAACATTTGAATAGGGACGATAAAAACAAAATATATTTAGATGCCAGTATAAGATTTAAATTATTAATCTTTTTTCATGAATAAAGAATATATTCCATTTATGACAGTGATATTTCTGATAATAAAAAACCCTAAAGATTGTGTATCGTTTAAAAATGATTATATTAAGTTCTCAATTTTTATAGCGAGCATTTAATTTCATTTTTTTCTGAACAAATATCTTTGTGTTCTCTGGTGCTGGTTAGTGTGTGATTTCAACTGACTGCTGGATTTTTATTTCCATATTAAATTCAATATGAAAAATTGCCGAAGGAACTTATTTCAGACATTTGTGAATTGAAGAATGGCTAATGAAATAACAAACTATTTACTCAACAAGACTATTCACCACTTGGCTTATTATCTTGAAATATTCGTATAAAGCTTTTAGAGAATACGTTAAATATCCTTGAAATATCCAAATAAATTATAATGGATGGTTATGTTCTTGTTCCGAGAACCACAAACAAGAAAATACCTATTCATTTAGTTTATAGATTTTTGCTGTAAATAAACTAATAATAACTGTGCTATGATTATATTGTGCTGTAATAGATGTTCTGTAAGTTGGCTAGTTTATTTTAAATTTTCGCAAACTTGCCAAACAGGGTAATCGAAAGCTGAACAATGTTGATGGTAAGAAAATAGTGTGTATATTGCAAATCGGAAATGTCTTAGATATATTAAAGCTGAATGCAGAACGTCTAATTTGCAATAAACTGCATTTATTGTCTTGATATTTGAATGCAGATGTAAATATGTATTTAATTTTCATTAAATATTTCTACACAGATAAAATTGCTTTCTTAACACCTTCAGGGACAGATATTTTTGCTTCAGAAAATCTGTATATATAAATATCAAAGGTATTAAATATTTAATAAGCATTTAATCATTTTTATTTTAAAAATCAATTCAATGAACTAAACAAAATTAAACATACCAAAAATATGCTTAAAAGAAGTTTAAGTTACATTTTCTACAGTGACCTATACAGAAGTATACCGCCTAATGAATAGAACTCAGAATCTGAACTGAGAAAGAATATTACAAATTCAAATTAGTTGACCTAACGCTCATATGAACATGATATAAATATGCAAGCTAGAAAGTATTTCTAAGCTTGAAGAAAGGAAGAAGGAAGATTGACCCTACTCTCCAAATGCCACCTGTAGTGCAACCGGATGATGTTGAATTTTCTATGCAGCTTACTATATTGTCGAAAGACTTCAGATCAATTTGCTGGCCATTTGAAATCATTAGCAGTGGTATATACAGTTAAAGTTATACTACATAAAAAACATTTTTATTTGCACAGAAATACAAATAGTGTATATCATATTTGAAGTGAAAAATTTTAGTAATAATTATTTCAAAGGAATTTAAATCTTGACAGGGCTTGAAATTGCTAGAAGAATTATGTCCCTGAAGGGGTTAAATAAATACAAAGCAATTGTGTATGGAAATGTAAACTATGTATATTTTTAGTTCTTCTTTAGTTTCATGTGATATGCATGTATATTTCGTGATGATATTGATGTTATATAAATGTATCATTTTTGTGTGAAGAATCCTCTGATCTGTGTTAAGTGTTTAATTATTTGACTTCTTACACTTCGTGAACAAATAATACTTTCGAAGCATATAACACAGCTCTTCACTACTAACGGCAGCTCTAATGATTCATTTGTGCAATGTTTGTCGATGTTATTCTATGCTCAGTTAACGTATTGAGACATCAATGTTGTGAGAATAAGACGATCAAAAGACCATAGAAGATTTCAAATATTAATACAAACTCAGTCAATTGTTGTATGTAAATTTGATATTCCGTGAAATGTTTTGAAGGAGAACAATTTTTTTTTTTTTAAATTTCGTTATGTTATTAAAAATTCTTTATTTATTATAAAATTACGGTCACGTTACGTTACGTTATCTTATTTCATAATTCAGTTCGTAGTTGGCACATTTTTATAAAATCTATCAACTATGAACTGATATATCTATGTCTAGGAACTACTATATTCTATATAAGGGTAACATAAGGTTATATTCTGTTATATACATATATATATAAGGAGGGAATACGATATATACGAGCGTTTCAAACTTACATACACCATTAATAACTTGCTTTCTGTATGTTGTGCCTTTTATGTA